>NW_021027054.1:497395-534496 GCF_004153795.1 Camellia sinensis
AACCAAGTCTCAAGGAACCTTAGCTCAAAGAGAAGTAACTTTGATCAAGGTAGTGCATGTAAAAGTGTAGAGAAAACTAACTACAAAGCACAAAATTGTTAGAGAGAGAGAGAGAATTTTGCTCCAAAATTGCTAACCTCTCAAAATGGGGGAGGAACCCCCATATTTATAGAAAAAGCACCCTCTAAGCTTGGAAACATCTCACCATACATGTGTAGGGAGATGCAGCTTATTGTGCTAACAGCTGGCACAATTGTCAACAAATATCTGGAAAAAGGCATTGGGGGCCAACCGGCCACACTCTTGTCCGACAGCCTATGGTAGTGGCTGACAGGTCACCAAAAGTTTCAGGCAAGAAAAACCAAGGTTTTGGTCCAAAACAAGGCACAAAATAGATAAGGTTTTAAGGCTCAAAGGCAGGGCACTCCACTGAGAACTTCGAGCACTCAAAACAAACACATGAAATCAGAATCATTGAGTGCACAAGTGATACGTCCGAGCCTTGAGGACGGGCAAAAATGGGGTGTCTGCAGTATGTTGTCTAAATAGTAGGAGTGTTCTTAATGAAACCTAAAGTCTTAGATTCAAACCTTACTCACACCTTTGAATAATAATTTTTTTATTTTAGGCTAGATAAAACTGTCACGTGACATGACGTGAGATAGATATAGATATAGATATATAAGAGATTTAGGAGAAATTACCAAAAAACAATAAAATAAATAAAAAAAAAAACTCTAGAGTTTAACTACGGTAATGTAATAAACCTTAAATTTTAAAATTTTGTTTTCAATCTAAACTATCTACCTATTCTCATTAAGTAAAACTGATGTAAATATAATATTTTAGTCATTAAACTCAATGAAAAAAAGATATTTTAAGTTTTAAATTTTGTTTTCAATCTAAACCATCTGCCTATTCTCATTAAATAAAATTGATGAAAGATAATATTTTAGTTCTTAAACTCAATAAAAAAAAGATATTTTAGACAGTTTGTGTATACCTAAATTGAGTATAATGGCTAAAATATTAGTTTTTTAGTTTACTTAACAAAAATAGGCTGATAATTTATATTGAAAACAAACGAAAATATTAGGATTTAAACTGACAAAATTAAAAATGCATTGTTTATTTTATTATAAAAATCAAAATTTGATTTTATTTTTTTTTATTTGTAATTTTCCTAGGATTTACCATATCTATAGAAATTATTAACTAAAAATATCACATAAATAATACAATATAATACTCTCCGAGAGTATCTAATTCGGTCCTACTCTCAGGCGTACTACCATGTAAAACATTATGACCGCTATCATTCTCTTCCAAGTTTCCCAAAAATCCATGGTTTTGATTATTCAGTCCTCCTATGTACCTTCCCATATTGAATTGGGTGGCAAACGATCCACCAATGACACCAGCCAGAAGTGATTGTGATTGCTCATGATGATGATGATAATTTTGTGTTTGGATATGACGATGAATCTGATGATCGTATGGTGGCATTCCATTGAACGATGAAGGCGCCATGCTCGTAACAAAACTCTTCTGCATCATCGGTGAGTTCATATTAGAACTTGCAGTTGCACCCATTTGAGCTGCCTTCTGCAACAAGGCGGTTGCTGACATGGCAGCCGCAGCTGAGGAGCATAGCGATGAGTTGACAGCGCTGCTGAGCTGGAGGGTGGAGGAGGAAGGAGAGATGGGTGGTCTTGGGCTGCCAAAGAGGGTGTCTGAGTTAGTAGTACTTGGGAAGATGCTTCCATTTGCTGCTGATAGGTTTACAGGTTTTGGAGGTATTATTGGCTTTATAGGGATTTTGATGTCAAGTTGGGTAAATTCAGGTAATGTGATGGAGGTGGTGTTCATAGGCGGTGGCGCAGTGTTGGTGGTGGTGGTGGTGGTGATGAGATCTGGGATATGGCCATGATGGCCTTCGTTTGCTTTGTTGTTTTCCTCAGCCAGGGCATCACAGAATGCTCTGTGAGTTATGAAGCTATCTCTTCTGTGAAACAATAGAATAATGAGTTATGAGTTGGTCTTTGTTTTATAAACCATATATAAGAAGAGAAAGGCTACTATACTATATCATTCTTACAAATTTCAATTTTCCTTTCAGTTTTTCATAATTTCATACAAAAATATTCATGTGTATATATAAAACTCGCGGTAAAATTGTATATCCAAAAACAATTTCTCATAATTTTAATTAGAATGAGAAGTATCTAGATTTATTTTATATGTAAATTTCACAACATACAAATTAAAATTTCACAACATACAAATTAAATTTGAGTTACACCTAGGTGTAACTCAAATTTAATTTGTATGTTGTGAAATTTTAATTTGTATGTTGTGAAATTTACATATAAAATAAATCTAGATACTTCTCATTCTAATTAAAATTATGAGAAATTGTTTTTGGATATACAATTTTACCGCGAGTTTTATATATACACATGAATATTTTTGTATGAAATTATGAAAAACTGAAAGGAAAATTGAAATTTGTAAGAATGATATAGTATAGTAGCCTTTCTCTTCTTATATATGGTTTATAAAACAAAGACCAACTCATAACTCATTATTCTATTGTTTCACAGAAGAGATAGCTTCATAACTCACAGAGCATTCTGTGATGCCCTGGCTGAGGAAAACAACAAAGCAAACGAAGGCCATCATGGCCATATCCCAGATCTCATCACCACCACCACCACCACCAACACTGCGCCACCGCCTATGAACACCACCTCCATCACATTACCTGAATTTACCCAACTTGACATCAAAATACCTATAAAGCCAATAATACCTCCAAAACCTGTAAACCTATCAGCAGCAAATGGAAGCATCTTCCCAAGTACTACTAACTCAAACACCCTCTTTGGCAGCCCAAGACCACCCATCTCTCCTTCCTCCTCCACCCTCCAGCTCAGCAGCGCTGTCAACTCATCGCTATGCTCCTCAGCTGCGGCTGCCATGTCAGCAACCGCCTTGTTGCAGAAGGCAGCTCAAATGGGTGCAACTGCAAGTTCTAATATGAACTCACCGATGATGCAGAAGAGTTTTGTTACGAGCATGGCGCCTTCATCGTTCAATGGAATGCCACCATACGATCATCAGATTCATCGTCATATCCAAACACAAAATTATCATCATCATCATGAGCAATCACAATCACTTCTGGCTGGTGTCATTGGTGGATCGTTTGCCACCCAATTCAATATGGGAAGGTACATAGGAGGACTGAATAATCAAAACCATGGATTTTTGGGAAACTTGGAAGAGAATGATAGCGGTCATAATGTTTTACATGGTAGTACGCCTGAGAGTAGGACCGAATTGTTTTCAAGTTTTATGGGTAGCAATGGACACGATGATATGACAACAGTTGATTATTTAGGGATTGGAGGAACAAGGCCGAGGAATTTTCATGGACAACAAAACCATGGAGGAGTGGAGGAGTATGAAGCAATGAGTACACAGCAGAGAATGCAAGGTTTGAGTCAATTTCAACAGCAACAAATGTCTAGTGGGCAAGTAACATGTGAAAAATCAATGTGGAATGTTTGAAATTATGATTATGTATTTGTTTTTTTTTTTGGTGTAACTCATGTATTATGGAAGAAGCAGCAATAATGTTTTGCTGGAAATAAGACAATTAGGGCACAACAATGCTCTCAAAACTATTTTTTTTAATCATATTTTATTTATTATCTTATATGTCAACATTATATTGATAATTAACAAGCATTAGTAATGAGATGTTGTAAATCAATACACTATTGACATATAAAATAATATATAAAATATAATAAGAAAATGTGATCGTGATAATGGTATTGTTAGAGGGCGTTGGGCTTGTGAGAGCAATTCAAACTCTTTGATGGCACAAGTGTAACTGTATAGTAGAGCTAATTTGAAAGAATCAATAGTGTTTTTCGATATTAGGTGGGTTGAGAGGGACATATTTATCAGACTTGACTCGAATTAAACGTAGTTTTCTTAGGATTTCCTTTTAATCTTCCACTTCCATCAATTTTTTTCACAAATGATTTCAATTTTTTATTCGTAAAAGATAAAATAAAAAATGAGCAACTTTATTTGGTTTTTCTTTCTCTTTATTTTTTCTTCCGTAAATTCAAAATCTAAACACAGCTTGTGTAAAAAAATAATTAATATAGTAAAATCATTCTGAATCAAATGCGAAAGTATTGCATGTCACCAGCGTGGTGTATCCCTCTTTTCTCTCTCTCAAACATGTAGGCATCATAAAGGTAGGTTGTGCATGTTTGTGCCAAAATAATTTTAAAAAATGAACACATGCTCCACAATTCGTTACACAAAATACCACCTGTAGTCATACAGCAAAAATTTTGTTACAATAGCCTCAATTAATAATGATGCAGTTTTTTTTCAAACCTTTATATTCTTTCTCTGTTTTTCATAAAATTTTCTTTCTTTTTTTATTAGCAAAAAAAAGACTTTATTGTGAAAAGCAAGGTACAATACAATTACATCAATAAAGTGAGACGAATGCAAAAATATCACGATAAGCAAAATCATTCCAATTAGGTTGGCATGAAGAAGATATCCTATCATTTGTTAGCACTCCAAGTTGGTGAGCAACTAACCAAAGAAACAAACAAAGCAAAAACAAAAACAACACAGCTCCACCACAAACAGGACAACCACAAACCCAGGACACCAACTCAGCTACCATTCCTAATGCAGTACTACTGCACTTGTTGCAGATTCAACACAATATCATTAACAGAGAACACCACAGAGGTTGGAGAGGCCTTGATCCACAATGCTACTCTCACCTTAACAAGGTCGCACAGTTCATCCAAGTTTAGTTGAGTACCATTGAATACACACTCATTCTTATGCTTCCAAGTGAACCAGAGAATAGCCAGGAGAAGAGCCATCCAGATTTTCTTTTCCAACTTTTTCATTTTGCAACCAAACCACCATAATAGCAGCCCATTCACAGGACCAAGCAAGACCCACTGAAAATCCCACCATCTTACAATGTTTGACCAAAGCATCTACACAAAAGGGCAGAAAAGAAGAACATGGCCCACTGATTCAACTTCATTTTGACAAAAGACACAAGCAAGATTAATATTACCATCCATAATACCAATTCTATGAAGAAAACTAGCAATTTTAACCTTTCTAAGCCAAGCCATCCACCCAAAAAATTACAATTTTGGTGGAGCACAATTGTTCCAAATTAATCCTATCATGTCCAAAGCAGGCCCAAGACTAGCCTCGCACCAATTGTAAACTGAAGAAATATTAAACACTCCTGAAGAATCTGCAGCCCATAACAACTCATCTGGATTATTGTTACAAAGTAAAGGTGCAATTCTAAGTAAAGTTGAGAGTCTAACCACCTCCTCCTCATCCCAAGCCAGTAATGGTCTTCCAGCACTTCCTTTAGCCTCTTGGTATGGAGTATAAAATTTTCTTTCTTGTAAAAGTAAAAATAAAAATAAAAAAAGGTAAACTCTAGCTTTTGGCAAAGAATAAGATCTACATCATGTTATTTTTACAGTGATTATCAATAATTCAACCAACTAAAGATGACCATTTTTGCTATCATCTTGATCAATAATTATGTAGTTACATATTACAAGAATTTATATTTAATGGATTATAATATATATGTGTGTGTGTGTGTGATCAACCACCACTAAGTGCTATCAATATCTATGCAACCATATAAGAGCAGTATACATATATATAACTATGTAGATGACAGAACATGAGTACCTACCACATTACTTATTTCATCAATTATTTCATTTGGTGAAATATATCGGTCACATTTCAAAAAATTACCACCCAGGAAAAAAACTCTCTCTCTAAAAAAAAAACCTCTCTTTTTTCTCTCTTTAAACCTCCTTCTCCGGCCTCTTTTTGGGCTGGCCGGCCGCCGCCTTTGGCTATGGCGGTCGGCTGGCCTAGCTTGTTTCAGCGGTAGCCTTGTTAGTTTTCTTTCTTTCAATGAACTTGAGTCCCCCATTCTTCCCACCTAGGTGTGTTGCTGCGGGTGAGTTTTTGGTTTAGGAGCTGCTTCGGTTGGTCATCAGTTTGTCCTCTTGTGTTTCAACATTGCCGTAATAGCCGATTCTTCAAGGGCAGCCAGGGATTTCATTCGAGCGCTTTTGGCGAGTAGGAGTTTGAGGGGTGCGTTTTTGGACGGAAACAAGGGTATTGTAGGTGATACAGTTCTGTTCGGTTGGCACTCGTGCGCTCCTCCTTGAGGGAGAGTTTGAGGGGTGAAGTTGGGTGTTGTTTTTGTGGAGTTTGGCAGTGGGTGTTGGTCTGTGGAGTTTGGCAGCAGAGGCAAAGGTGTGGGTTTTGGGTGTGAGCGAGAAGAAGGCCTGGGGGGGTGGGTTTCGGTAGTGGGTGTTCCCGGGCAGTGGGTGTTGCAGCAGGGGTGTTTTTCTGTCGGCAGTGGGTGTATTCGGCAGTGACTGGTGTTCCCGGCAGTGGGTGTTGCAGCAGGGTTGTTTTCTGTCGGTGTATTCGGCAGTGGATGGTGTTCCCGGCGGTGGCTATGGTGTCTCCTCGGCAGAGGCGTGCCTAGAGGTGGCGTGGACAGCAGCTTCGAGTGGGTGGCTGAAGTGCAGAGGTATTGTTTCTTGCAGCAGAGGCGTGTTGGGTCAAGTCACACAGCAGAGGCGTGTTGGGAGTTGTAGATGCAGAGGAGTGGTTTAGTGTTGTTAGCTTATTTTGGGTGATGGGTTAGTTCATTTAGTTAGTCATGGGTGTTTTTGGTGGGTTGAGTATGTGGGGATTCTTGTATTTTAAATTCTCTAGTTAAGTTCTTCTTAACTTTTTTGGTTAAAAAAAAAAAATCGAGAGGCTTAGGGGTTGGTTGTATGGATGCGAGTAGCAGTAGTAGGGGTATTTTTATACTTCCGAATCTCTCTCAATGCATGTCATCTTCCTGTACTTTTAATTTCATGCTGTTTAATGAAATTTTTCTTTGCTGATCAAAAAAAAAAAAATTTATTTCATTTGGTGGTGATTCAGTCTCAATATATATATATAGTTGGGGATCCAAGAAGATCATAGCTTTGTCATTCAAAAAAACAAAATGTATATATATATATATACAGAAATAGAAAAGAAAAGAGTGTTGAATCGAAGCCATACCATTAAGAAATCTTAATTAGTTTCATTTTTAATTTTTAAGAATTATAGATATTGTCTGGAAATTGCATGGATACGTAATTTTCTTTTTTTTTTCTTTTTTAATTACCTATGGCATTAATAATTTATTATGATTATGTATACTACATAATATTTTTATAAATATAAAAACCAGTAGAGCATGAGACTAGCATGGTTTGCATCTATGTACAATGCATAACTATATTCTATATATTATATATATGGGTGTATTAGATATGCATAATCCTTTCCAAGTTGCTTAATTATATCAATACTATATTAGTCAAAGAAGACAAAAGAGAGAAGAAATTTCATTGCTTAAAATGGGGGAGAGAAAGAAAATAATTTTTATAGTAATTCTACGAATACCCAATAGTAAAACAGTCTCTTTAATAGTGAATTTCAATATATGACAATATTTATTTGTAGTTGATTATGTGTAAATTAATTTAATGCTTATCCCCAATGAACCAAACTAATCTTGTGGAAAATAGTAGAGTGAGTATAGTCTAGATTGGTTCAGTTTGGGATAAAATCAAGACCAATTAGTTGTCTACAGTTTCACAAAAATTAAAACCGATGCAATCCATTTAAATCGTGGAACCAATTTGAACCAAACCATTTAAACACGGTTCAACTCTATTTGGAACCACGAATTCATATAATCTATTTTTTTTTTTTTTGATCGGCAAAACAAAATCTTTATTGATGAAACATACAAATTATGCAATATTACATCAATAAAGAGGAGCTTGGAGCTCAGAAAAAGCTCCAAGCGCCAGTTGGTGAGGAACCAACAAAAGAGAGCAAGATAAAAGGCAAACAAATAGATGAACTAGTCTATAACATGGAACTCAAAAACCAAACTAATAAATAAGCTGGTAGGAGCCAAAACAGTTAATAAGACTGATAAGCACTGACTAATCCAGTAGAAGTCGACCACCATAACAGAGTTAGCCTTCCCAAACAATTCAACCCAATTCAGCCAACAATTCAAACCACCAACTAGGCACCCTAGTAGATCAGCATACACCAACATTACCAGAATACACCCAAATCAGCATACACCATAGCAGAGCAGCATACACCCACAACAGAATAGGAAATCACTAGTAAACCAACATACACCACACTACTCACCATGGCAGAACAGCAAACATCAACAGAGCAGCATACACCAACAGCTCAACACAGACTCAGCATACACCAATACAGCAGAGCAATACAACAGCCACAATACCAGAATCCATACAGCGGCCAACACTAGAGCAATACAGCAGCCACAATAACAGGAACAACACCCAACACCAGAATCATTGTGTAGGTGTAGCAGCCCCTCCCAAACACTTCCTGATTTGCCTCAGATTAAACACAAAATTCTGAACTGAAAAGTTAAAGTCATAGAAAGCAAGTTTTAACCAAAAGGCAATCCTATATTTAATTAAGTCACATAGATCCACCAGATTTGGAGGAGTTGCTCTAAACACACATTCATTCCTGCACTTCCATACAGACCACATCACAGCCAATGGAATCACCCTCAAAATCTTCCTTTCTTTCCTCTTTAACTTCCCCCCTGCCCACCACAACAGTAGACTCTCCATAGATCCTGGAATAGCAGCTTGGATATCCCACCAATCCAACATTTCAGCCCACACCATCCACACAAAGGGACACCAGATTAATACATGATTCACTGATTCACTGCCACTGCCACAAAACACACAAGCTATGGAAGCACTTGGGTTAATCACCCCTACTTTTTGCAGAAATTCCTTAGACTTAATTCTTTTTTTCCACCCAAACCAACCAAAAACCTGCACCTTAGGAGGTATGTACTTAAGCCAAATCAATTTAGTAATACTCATGGTGGCACCTGTATTATCCACTCCCCACCTATATAAATCTGCTACTGTTTGTACCCCAGCAGATGATGCTAACCAAGTAGGCCGATCATCATACCCTGGACACACTGCAGGAGCCCCCAGCAGATAATTAAGAAGTCTAGCTAGCTCCTGCTCCTCCCACTCATATAACCCTCTTCTAAATTCAAAGGACCAGCCACCCACTATTCTTTTATTATCAGCCAAAATTCTTAAGAATTCCTTTTTATCCAAAGACAACCTATATCCAAAGACAACCCACTATTCATATAACATTTTCATTTCAACATTAATTTGCCCATAATTTTTCTAAACATAAACGTGCATATTATTCCATTATTAATTTAAACAAATATAATATCTAATTCCACAGCAATAATAGTAGCAGTCATCACCAAATTCCAAAAAAAAAAAACACTAAAATAGGTTCCACCATTACACCATTGCAAAACTAAAACTAAAAGATAATACAACAATAGCAACAAAGGGGACTGCTGCACACACACAGAAAAGAAGAGAATGAAATGTCATGAACTAGGGTTTTGGTTTTATATATAAGAGGTAAGATATGTATCAAGGATGTATGGTATGAATATAATATGTATCAAGGGTACATGATAGTATGTATCTAGAACCGGATCATGGATTCAAAAATTCAATCCAAACCTACTAGATTGGACTGGACCAGTTCGATTTACAAATTTTACAGATTCCTTGCTCAATCCTAGAAAATAATATAAAAAAGACTGACCTAGTACCTGTAGACACCCCATTTTTGACCGACCTTAAGACTCAGACGTCACCAATTGAGCGCTCGGTGATGATGCATATTGTGCTCGTTCTGAGGTTTCAGAGTCTCGGCTACGAGCCTTGCCTCCGAACTTCGGGACTCTTTTGTGCTTTGCCTTAGTTTGCGAACCAGGTCCTGTTTTCTCTGTTTTCTCTTCCCGAAGGGAGGGAGAGGTCTCGTAGACCATCTCTCAGTGGCCATAGGCTACGTTTCGTGGTCGTAGGCCATTTTTCCCGTTTGGAGATCAGTTATTGATTTTTCGCAGCCGTCGGCCGTGTGCCTCTGTTCGAGACCGCTTAACTACCTCCGTTTGCTCCGATTTTTGGCACACACCTTGTTTTCTCTCCCTAGAGGAACACTGTGGCCCGAGAGACCACCTTCGTGGTCGCACGCCACTTCCGGTACCTAACAGCCTGTTTTCGAGGCCCTAGGCCGCGTGTTTTGGCCTCCGAACCCCCGTTTTGCATCGGTTAGGGTTCATTTTTGGTATAGACCCTATTTTCATTGTTTGATAGGTGGTAGTATAGTGGGAGACCAGAAATTATTTCAAAAAATATTTTCTCTCTCCTCCAGCCGATTTTCTTGATAAAAAGTTGGTTTTTCTCACTTTTGGACCTTAATTTCTGGTCTCCCATACAAGCATTGTGTTGTACTCACCTGGGAGGCCACCAATATGGGTAGGCCGACCAACTTTTCTTCCTGACCCTTTTGAACCTTGCTAAAAAGCTGGTTTTTTCCTCTCTTAGGTCACTTTTTCTAGTTTTTCACCATGCAGTTGTATTCTACTCATCTGGGAGGCCACCTTTCTGGTATGGCCGACCAGAAATTCACCTTGACCATTCTGAACCCTGGTCGGCCGACCAGGGGAAGTGGTCGGCCGACCAGGGGAAGTGGTCGGCCAACCTTGGCTGGTCAGCCAGCCTTCTGCTTTTTGGCCTTCCTGAGTGCAATACAGCTGTGCCAGCTGTGTAGCACTTAACCCACTGTCCGAGATTTTAGCCCTTTGTTTGGTCTTCTTAAGTTGGTTTTGACCCTCTTGCTTAGCTTCTTAGGGAAGCTTGACTCTTTTGTCAAGCTTCTTGAGGAAGCTTGACCCTTTTGGTCTAGCTTCTTAGGGAAGCTTGACCCTTTTGGTTAAGCTTCTTTGAGAAGCTTTGATCCTCTCTTGAGGCTTCTCCAAGAAGCCTTAGCTCTTCTCCTCTATAAAACCAAGCTTCCTCCTCCATTTGCAAGGATTAGAAAAAATCAACTGAGGCATATACATACAACTCCCCATATCTCTCTCATCCAAGCTCAAAACACCCTTGTTCTTGGTCATTTACACTACACCTCATAGCCTACCACCTCCACCATCCATTCCAACACTTTGAGACTAATTTTCAGGGGTTGAAGGTTCACCAACTTGGTCCAGAAGTTGCTGCATTGTTGTACTACAAGGGTAAGTCTTCATTTCCCCTTTTCTTGCATTATCTTGCTCCATAGCTTAGCCCTATTTGCAAGCATTTCTGGATTTTTTTATAAACTGTAAAGTGTCTTATTTTGAGCTCCTCTTGAAGTTTGATTAAGGATACTTTTCTTTTTGAGGTCTCCTACATCCTTGTATGCTTCATCTCTCTTTTAGGACTTATTTTGTATGATATCTTAGCCTTACTTGCAAGCATTTTCGAGATTTTTTGTGAACTAAAAAAAGTCTTATTTTGAGCCTCTATTGAAGTTTGATTAAGGGATTTTTCTGTTTGGGGTCATCTTCCTCTTGGCATGCTTCATTTCCTCATGATTAGGGCTATGCATTAGAGCATTCGCATTGGCCTTAGTTTGGCCTCTTAGCCACTGAAAATCAGAGGGGGGTGACCCCCTCTCTCCTTGTCTTGTTTGTTGACCCTTTTGGCCTTCCAAAAGGCCCCTTACTTGCATGTTGTGAAATCACTTTTTAGGCCCAATTTCGTGAGTTTCAAGGTCTGCCTTAGCTCTGTCCAAAGCCTCTTTGACCATATTTTGTGTCCCTCATGCATGTGTGGAACAATCCTCCTCAAGGCCTTTCAAGAGGACCTTTCATTGCATGGTTCCTTGACCCATTTCAGGGCCTTTTTGGTGAGTTTTAGGGCTGTCATAATTGATTTCCAGAGTTGGTTTTGCCATGTTAAGTGTTCTTGTGGTATGTGTTGAGTAACCCCTTGCATGGCCCTCCAAAGGAGCTCATCATTTTTGCATGCATCGGATGCATTTCAGTGGTTATTTGGGGTTTATTTGACATGCCATGTTACTGTTTTGGGCTGGTTTGGTGACCTCTCTTATGCTTCATGTACATGCCATGTAAACCATGCTTACTAGCCTAGGTTGCATGTTGTTTTAGCCCTTCATGTTAGCACTTTTGGGCCATGCTTGGAACTGATGTTGTGCTTATTTTGGACTGCCTTGGCTCTGTTTTCATGCCTCATGGCCAAATAATGCTTGCTCTGCATACTTGTGGTTCAATGCATTTGTCTAGTTTTGAGTTTCGGGGCCTCTTTCATGCATTGGGTGCCATATTTCCATGATTCGGGACCATTGCGCATCATATTTCAGTGCTGAAAATTACATGTTTGCACGCCATCTTTCATCCCCTGCCATGCCTTGGTAGAGTGGCATTTGATGCCTTAGGTTCGGTCCTTGGTATTCGTACATGTGTGCACGCATTTCGGTTGTCTCATTTTTATCTAATGGCCACTGATTTGGGTGTGGTTGAGGTTCACCCACTTTGGTTTAAGTCCATCTTGCATTTGTATATTCCATTTAGTTCATGTGCGTATAATAGTCTTCGTAAGTGCATTGTGTATGCCATATTATGTCACGTGCATTGTGTATGCCATTTTAGTCCACAGCATTGCGTATGCTAGGTTGCATGATTAGTCACATTGTGTATGCCATCTCATTGCATTGTGTTTGGAGTAGGGTTTAGTCCAAACACGGGAAACGAGGAACTTTTCGTACTCCAAGTGACAAAACGTGTCTCAATTCCCAGTCGCCGACACTCCGGATTACCCATGATGGAGTTTAGGCCTTGTTATGTTTTCATGTGCATTCATTTCCATTGAGTCGTGCAATTCGAATCCTCGACCATCATGCATCGAGATGCATGATTGGTGGTACGAGGATCGAGATGTGCATACATCTGTGAAAATACTTTGCCATGCCCCTTTCTTGCTCTATGTTGCAGCAAACCAGAAATCAGCAGCCTTCTAGAGCTTTGCATAGCATTTCGGGATTAATTGCAAACAGAGGCAAACCGGGGCATCGCAAGGAATTGTCCGACCAAGGCAACTCAAGCATGCATCTTTCATCATTCGGAACAAAGCTGAGGCGGTCCATGAATTTGCATACTAGTTTACTGCTTTCCTAGTTAATTTGTTAATTAATTTCGATTTTGTATTTATTCGGACTGTATTATTTATTCGGACTGTATTATTTATTCAAACCCTCCGAATAAGGGCAATGTTGTAATAAGGGTGCGTGAGTGTGATGTATGTCTTCCAACCCTACATCTTTCTCCCTTTTATTTATCAGCTTATGATGGTTAGATTAGGGCATGTTTCAATTAGCATACTTATGCTTGCATGTTTGCATCATTCATCTGTCTTGCATGCACCGGGCTCGGCACATCGTACTAACTGCATCGTATTTCAATTCCGAGTTGAATACTTGTTAGTTGTAGCATTTCACATGCCATCTGTAGAATAGCCGAGCCTATTTTAGTTGCATTTTGTATGTGTTGCATTAGGCATTTCTGTATAGCTAGGATCATGCATGGATTTCTAACATAACTTTTGTTTTGGCTTGGAGTACTCGGTAAGTTTTATGCTTTAGGATCCTTGCATGTGTATGAGTGACTACCATGATAGCATGCTTACCATGAGGCTAACTACTTATGTGATATACCTGCCTAAATGCCTGTGGGTGAAGGTTGAATTATCTGAATTGGAATAATGCGTTGACTGTGGGTTTTAAGCCCACTAGATAGTGGCAAAACCATGTTTCTTAAGCCCACCCGAGGGTGGCAAAATCTGCATTTTTAGCCTACATACGAGTAGCAAACCGCTTTCAAAAACCAAACATGAAATGTTTTGTTCCAATTCAGGCGATCCAGTCTATACTTGTATGCTGTGCGCATCACATAGTAAATCTAGGCTAATAATCGGAATAAGAACGCATAATATTTTCAAAACTAGATATCATGGTTAGTAGAGGTCGATCTTTGATCGAGCGAGCAGGGGTACTCACGAAGTGACCTTTCCCAATCATACCCAAGGTCCCGAGCCGAGGCAACTTTAGTGATGACGGACACGTGGCCTTAGGCAAACGAGTCAGGGTTTCCTAAATTCCCCAAAATAAAATATTTAGGTGGCGACTCTGTATCTGGAAAAGCAGTCCATGTTTGGCACTTCTTTTAAAAAAATCTGTTTTCAAAAACGATTTGCCGGATTTGGACTCTTTGATGATTCATCGGTCTTGCATTGCACTCTGCAAGATTAGATACAAGACCGTGACATTTGAATCCTGAACTGTAGTGAGCCCATATGAACAAAACGAGATTTCCCTCCCGGGACGTTCAGGGACGTCTACAGTTTCTGGCGACTCTGCTGAGGAATTAGAGAACTTGACTCGAACTCGTGATATCTTGTTTTGATTACACTTATGTGTTTCTTTGCATTGCATGTGCATTGGTGCACCTAGGACACCGTGTTTGCCGCATGCTATTCCTGAACGGTTTGCAGGAGGCTCGCTTTGAGAAACGTGCCATAAGACTGACCGGTTACGGGCTCTGCCACGACGGGAACGCAAACCTCGGTTTTACCGAGGCACCCTCTTTGACCATTCGACCTAGTGCATATCAGAATCCATAATGACCATTCCAAACTAGGACAGGCTGCTTACCCGATCATAGGTTGTTTGAAACCGCTGTGTGCGTAGTGAAACCCTAACTCCTGACAAAATAGAACAGGAAAACCGTACCCCAACATAGGGGTGTTTTGGCTCTCACTTGCTTGTTATGTGCTTTTAGAGTGCGTCCCTACAGGAATGCATGTAACAGTTTGCAAGTCTGGGTATCAGGCCTGCGGGCATCAGTATTTGGGAATCAGTTTTACCTAATGGTATCAGTTTACAGGTGGACTTTTGGGCAGAATTTGGTAGAGAGCACGGTCATTCAGCTACGCTCATATCTATTTTGGTGAAATCAGGCTGAGATGCTGCATGTTTTCTCTTTTGCTAGGGTAGTCTTGGAAACATAGCTTCAGAAGGCTCCAATATCCCCCGAGGTTCATCGGACTTGTGCTGATAGACTTTGTCAGGTCAGAGATTCAGTTCAAGGGAAATCAGTGTTCCTTTGCCAGAGGCAGGGTAAAAAGGCCAGTCAGGCATAGATCATCAGTGCAACAGTCTTCGGATCAGCAATCATTATCCATCTCACCTGTGCGCAGTTAGGTTGAGATATCTATTTTTACAGAGATAGATACACCGGCAGTTCAGATAAATCAGGGCAGTATGTCAGGGGGCAATATGTCAGGGATGGAAGACATGGTGCGTCAGCTCTAGGAGAGCACGAAAGCCATGCAGGAGGACGCTGTTCATCAAGTAGAATTTGCCAAACAGCAGGCCGTTGTCATGGCTCAACAGGCAAAGTTAATTACCCGGCTACAGTAGCAAACTGAAGCATCTGCTTCGCACCAAGGCCCTCCCTCACCAGGAGTTCCAGCACCCGAGGAGGCACCAACTGTCCAGGGAGATACGGACATTCCGACAGGACCGGCTCCGCCCCCAATCTTACCCCAGCTGTCCAAAACACCTACCAACCTACCGGACTCTCCCTTCGAATTCGAGGTCGACCCTACAGCATTGAAATTGAGCAAGCTTGAGAAGTTGTTCAAGAAATCCCAAGGGATAAAGTCTATCCCAGACATTGAGGACGGGTACACTGACGTGGCTGTGACGCTGCCAGATAGGTTCAAAATGCCACAAATCGATCGCTTTGACGGATCTGGGGATCCCATGGTGCATCTCCGGTTGTTCTCAGATATACTACGGCCAATAGGCCTCACCAAACCGCAGACGCTTTCATTATTCGACCGGACCCTATCGGGTGTGGCCGCTATCTGGTACGCAAAATTAGAAAACGATGTTAAGAGGAATTGGGATGAGATGGCCGAGGCTTTTGACGCTCAGTACTCTTATAATACATAGATCGAGGTCACAACCCATGATCTCGAGACAACTAGGCAGGAGCCTAAGGAGAGTTTTTCTGACTTCGTAACCCGGTGGAGGACCAAGGCCTAAATGATGACCACTAGGCCCACTGACAAAGATGGATGATTGTGCGCAATCTCCAGCCCAAGCTTATGCAGAAAATGATTGTTCTCCCCTTCCCTACCTTTTCAGATTTACATGAGATGGGGGTACAAATTGAGAATGCTATGAAGCAGGGCCTCATTGACCAGGAGAAGGAGCAGCCTAGGAGGGCATTTTCCGCAGTTCGAATGCGACCACTAGTGGTGATGCAGCTGCAAGATCTTCTGAAGTAGGTATGGTCACCACCGCCGCATCAAAAATAGCTACCCCATTCACTGGCTCGTCCGGAAGTAGCTCACAAAAAACTAAATATCCACCTCGAGTCAAGAGGGTTTTTACCCCACTTTATATGCCTTTGTCAAAGGCTCTAGAGGCCTTACTCCGGAAAGGATATCTGAAACCATTGGAACAATGGCCTCTACCCGATCCTATCCCTCCAAAGCATGACCACACTAAATACTGTGCCTACCATTAACAAACCGGTCATGACACTGACAGTTGCTTTCGTTTTCGCCACGATGTACATGATCTGTTTGACAACAAGGTTATCGCCGCACCAGCTCAGCCAAGTCTATCGGCACTTGATCAGTGAACTTGTGGGGGATAATGTGATGTGATCAGGAGGTGAACCACCTGCGGGCGGCGCTCAGTTTACTCCAGATGTGGCGTATGGCACGCACTGTTTTGAGCATTTGTGAATGCTAGTTTTTGTATTTTCTGACTTGGGTATTGGGTCAATTTTGTTGTTTTATGCATAGTCAGTCTTTTTGTACTGTGTCAGTTGGGTCTGTCTTGTTGTATCGAGTCAGTCCTGTTTTGTTAGAGTCGGGTGATCCCGGGGGCGTTACCTCGGATATCACTATTTTGTTTTGTGTCTGTCTTTTCGCTTCCTTTTGAGTCTGTTTCTGCTGGGGAGCCAGTAACACCAGAAGATTTGAATGAAACAGCAGTGGTTTTTCATGCTTTTGTGCTTGCTTCTGCCTTGTGCCGGTTGTGCCAGAAACTTGAATGAAACGACAGTTCTCTTCACCTGCTCTTCTGTGCCTTGAAATCATTGTATTGACCTAAGCTTTTCAAAACTTTTTCTAATACTGCGGTGAAAACAAAGAGGAAGCAATTTCTTGGGTTTTACAAAAATTTGATCAATTGAGAGAAAGAGAGGCGTGCTAAGCCCTTAATGAATGAGATCATGTTTGTTAATGTGAGTACTGAGAAGGACCCTGGCTTGATCCAGATTGGTTCTACACTGTCTTCAGCGCGAGCGATTTGTCGCTTTCTTAAAAAAATTTCAAAAAATGTTTTGCGCGGTCTTGCGAAGACTTGTGTGGAATCGCTCTTGAGATTGTGCAGCTTAGGATCGCTCTCAGCCTCGAGACTCGACCCCTCTTGATTTCAAACCTTGAACTTGGATTCAAAATGTTCCAAGGCCAATCATGATATGAGGCCTGTGTGGCCAGATTTGAAGCAGCCCGCGAACTAGGGGCAAGAAAAGTCAGGTCAAGAAGCTTGTGAAGCTAGATCAGGAGCACCCCTTGAACTAGGGACAAAAATGTCAGATGTGCTCGAAGAGTCAAAGAAGAAGATCGGCAAGAATGCCAAATCCCAGAAAGAAGGAAAGAATAAAGTATTGATGAGGGATAACCAAGTTCCTATCTACAACACTAGGAGCAAATTCAGCCCCTCATTGGATGGACTCCGGCATCGTTAGTGAACAGCATCCATTCTCCTAGATTCAGATGACTTCAGGATCTCAAAACCATTTGACATGGGCAAAGCTACACTTTTACCCTTGAGAGGCTCGCTGGGCCAAAAACCCGGAAGGGCAACCCAGGCAAAAGTTAGAGCAAGAAAAAAAGAAAGAAAAGAAAAATGCAAAAAAAATGAAGAAAAAGAATTAAAAAATCTTGAAAAGATTGAAGAAAAGAAAATGAAAAGAAAAGAAGAACAAAGCTCGCAAAGTTAAAAACCCGGGAGGGCGACCTTAGCAAAAGTTAGAGCACAAAAGGAGAGGTTAAATACACGAGTGTACCTTAACCCCGAACTACGTAAGGCTTGATTCTCATCTTTGGGATACGTAGGCAACTTCACTCTGAAGTCTAGCCGTAAAACACTTCAAATCCGACTGTGTCCATGTGATGGTTCTGATCATCTTTGTCTTCTCTATATCCGAGAATTTGATTGTAATTGTCACTGTGAGGACTGGTTGCCATGTGCTGCGGCGCTAGTGAGGACTGGTTGCCATGTGCCGCGGCGCTATTCAGACTAGGGGCAACTTTCTGTTGCCATACAATGTGCTGCGGTGCTATTCAAACAAGGGGCAACTTTCTGTTGCCATGCAGTGTCCTTCAAGCAAGGGGCAATTTTTCTTCGGATCCGAGGTTGTACATCTCGAGGGTAGGTTCCGTGCTCGTTGAGCAGTGGCCGTTTGCAAAAATAGTTTTTGAGAATTTTTTTGCTGAGGTTGACTGTTTTTCTCGAAAAGTATTCCATTTTCCAAAACTGGACCGTTTCTTGGACCCAAAAAGGAAAATTTTCAATGCTCATAACCTAACTTGCATGATTCCAAATCAGAAAATCGAACAAGCATGTTAATCTAACTCTCATGTCGGTCAAAATTATTTTAGTAGAAAACCAAAACAAAAAAAATTGGTCAAAATGATGAACTAGGGGCACAGTTGAGTCAGGCTTCCTGTCTTTTCCCCATTGCCAATGCATTTGCCAGAAATGGCACCATACTTGCCAAAAAGGGCACTCTCCTTGCCAAAAAAGGGCACAGCTGAAACTGTCAACAAAGGAGCCGAAAGCTCTCTCATCCTCCAAGCAACGAGATATCAAGCCAAGTGCGAAGCACGAACTGGAATGGATCAAGATATCCCACTCCCTCATCTGGACAAATCTAACCACGTCCAAACTCCTTGACAAAGCATCGACAGCCGATGTCAGCTGCAGATTTGCTACACGCTTAGTTACAGCGCAACCCCTCTGTGGGAGGAATTCACTAGCTACGCGCAGAAAAAGAAGAATCTAGCTGAGTGCTACGGGCAAGAGCCCACAACTTTTTGTTTATCCATCAACCACCCTGGGGAGGGATGAAAAATGAGAGATTAAAGAATAGAGAGATGTGCACTGAGAGGAAAAGCGAGGAAAGAGTTTTGAGAGAAAAACCGAGCTTGAAGGCCAAGTGATGTGAGAATCACAAATGAGAAAGGGTGGGAAACACTACCTGGTGAAACAGGCTCCCTGTGTACGTCTGAGCGTCGTGTCTTTTTGTTTTATCTTGATTCTTGTTTGGAGTCGTTTCGAGTGTTACTCGATGTGTTTAGGTTGTTTATCTTTTATTTTCCGTTGTTGAGTCGTAGTGCACTGTGTTCAATTGTAGGCTCAATACCCCAGTCAAGAACTCATCTCTCAATTTCAAAAATAAAATCATTTTGCGCTTCGAGTGCCGCGCTGTTCTCCACATCTGTGCAAAACAAGATTCGTTCTTTCGTAAAACCGTAGGGTTCAACCCAGGTCATGTCAGAACAGTAAAACCAGGACCTGTGCAGAATAAATTGAGTCTTGTGTTATGGGTTGTGTGTTCAGAATGAGCAGTGTTCAGAATGGGCTGTGTGTTTAGAGAAACAGAGCACTGTGTTATGGGCTGTGTGTTCAGAGAAACAGAGTACTATGTTATGGGCTGGGTGTTTAGAATGGACTGTGTGTTCAAAGAAACAGAGTACTGTGTTATGGGCTGTGTGTTCAGAATGAACAGTGTGCTGTATGAACTGTGTGTTCAAAGTGAATCAAATACTGTGTTGACTGTTTCAGTATCAGAATCACGATCAGCAGTGCTCTCCCTGAGCACTAGTTCTTGCCAGAGGCATCTTGGCTGTGTTCGCAATGAGTTCCTAGGAGACCAACTGCGACGGTGGAAACTAGAGTTCGAATGGCTGATGCCTAGAACGTAAAGGTTCGGGATTTCCGGGACTAAAGTCTGGTTTAAATACCCAGGGGTGTATCCCCAGCTTGAAATCTGTATGGAAGCCCCATAGGTTGAGATAGCGTGTATGCAGCTCAATTCTGGATACTAAACCAACCTAGTCTGCCACCCCGTTGGAGAATAGGGAAAGTTGTGAATATGATCAGGAAGAAAGGTAGCATCCAAAGTGTTCTACATGAAGAACCCTTGTCAGTATTTCAGAGCCTTTGTACTGTAAGTTGAAGGTAAGTGTTCGAAGAGCACGAGGGGAGATCCCCGTCAGAGTAGAGTGGTTCATCGCCACTCACCCCGTGAGGTGCTTTCTAAAGCGCCGCTACGCTTGTTTATTGCGTTCCTTAAACATCATGCATCGTATTGCATTGTACCTATCAAGTTTCTTTCTCATTCATGCACGATATGGTATGTACGGTTCATTCAAAGAAGTTCCGTTTGAGATCATTTATTTAGTGTATCAATCACACTTCATTTACTTAGTATATCAATCACACTTCACTTTCTTCATTTACTTAGTGTATCAATCACACTTCACTTTCTTCATTCACTTAGTGTATCAATCACCCTTCATTTGTTTGGTGTATCAATCACACTCTCTTCACTTAGTGTATCAATCACACTTCTTTCATTTTCTGTATCTATCACACACATTCTCATTTTCTGTACCTGTCACACATATTCTCATTTTCTGTATCTATCACACACATCTTCATTTTGTGTATCTATCATGCTCATATTCACTTCATTTACTTTAGTTTATCCATCACACTTCATTATCTTTTGTGTATCCATCACACCTGTTCACTTAGTGCATCTATCACACTTTGTGCTCACCTTTTTGTGTATCAATCACACACACTCACTTTAGTGTATCAATCACACCTCATTCACCCTTAGTGTATCTATCACACTCTCAAACTTAGTGCATCTATCACACTTTGTGTTCACCTTTAGTGTATCCATCACACTGGTCCACATAGTGCTTCTATCACACTTTGTGTTCACCTTTAGTGTATCCATCACACTGGTCCACATAGTGCTTCTATCACACTTTGTGTTCACCTTTAGTGTATCCATCACACTGGTCCACATAGTGCTTCTATCACACTTTGTGTTCACCTTTAGTGTATCCATCACACTGGTCCACATAGTGCTTCTATCACACTTTGTGTTCACCTTTAGTGTATCCATCACACTGGTCCACATAGTGCTTCTATCACACTTTGTGTTCACCTTTAGTGTATCCATCACACTGGTCCACATAGTGCTTCTATCACACTTTGTGTTCACCTTTAGTGTATCCATCACACTGGTCCACATAGTGCTTCTATCACACTTTGTGTTCACCTTTAGTGTATCCATCACACTGGTCCACATAGTGCTTCTATCACACTTTGTGTTCACCTTTAGTGTATCCATCACACTGGTCCACATAGTGCTTCTATCACACTTTGTGTTCACTTTTTGTGTATCATCATACTCTGTTCACATTGTGCATCTATCACACTTTGTTTTCACCTTTTGTGTATCCATCGCACTTGTTCACTAAGTGCATCTATCACACTTTGTGTTCACCTAGTGCATCTATCACACTTCGTGTTCACCTTTTGTGTATCCATCACACTTGTTCACTTAGTGCATCTATCACACTTTGTGTTCACCTTTTATGTATCTATCATACTTTTTCACTAAGTGCATCTATTACACTTCATGTTCACCTTTAGTGTATCTATCATACTTGTTCACTAAGTGCATCTATCACACTTCGTGTTCACCTTTTGTTCACTAAGTGTATCTATCATACTTGTTCACTAAGTGCATCCATCACACGTTTACTTAGTGTATCTATCACACGCTCGCTTTGTGTATCCATCACACATTTACTTTGTGTATCCATCACACGTTCACTTTGTGTATCCATCACACGCACGCCTTGTGTATCCATCACATGTTCACTTTAGTGTATCTATCACTACACTTGTTTTGTGTGTCTATCGCACATGCTTACTCACTCTGTGTATCTATCACACCTCGTCCACTTTTGTGTATCTATCGCACATACTCGCTAAGATTGCATAATCTTTTTATATCCTTTATGCATGTAATGTAGTTTGGTTTTTATTCGCTTGCTTAAATTGTTGCATTTATTGTGTATATGTGCTTCATTACAGCTTCTTTTGCATGATCATAAGTTATGTTCGGTTTTGTGCATGCCCCTTGCATTTTGCCCCTGCCTGCGGGCATGCTTGTGGGCACGTCTTTGTTTATCTCGCCTGTTTGTCTAAATCTTCGGCCTTGTCAAAAATGGGTCGTCTCTGGGCTTTGACATTCACTCCTGTCACTTATGACTTCCGAGTTCTGTCAAAGAGGGGCAATTGTAGACACCCCATTTTTGACCGACCTTAAGACTCAGACGTCACCAATTGAGCGCTCGGTGATGATGCATATTGTGCTCGTTCTGAAGTTTCAGAGTCTCGGCTACGAGCCTTGCCTCCGAACTTTGGGACTCTTTTGTGCTTTGCTTCGGTTTGCGAACCAGGTCCTGTTTTCTCTATTTTCTCTTCTCGAAGGGAGGGAAAGGTCTCGTAGACCATCTCTCGGTGGCCGTAGGCTACGTTTCGTGGTTGTAGGCCTTTTTCCCGTTTGGAGACCAGTTATCGATTTTTCGCAACCGTCGGCCGTGTGCCTCGGTTCGGGACCGCTTAACTACCTCCGTTTGCTCCGGTTTTTGGCACACACCTTGTTTCCTCTCCCTAAAGGGACACTATGGCCCGAGAGACCACCTTCGTGGTCGCACGCCATTTTCGATACCTAACAGCGTGTTTTCGGGACCCCGGGCCGCGTGTTTTGGCCCCCGAACCCTCGTTTTGCATCGGTTAGGGTTCATTTTTGGTATGTACCCTATTTTCATTGTTTGGTAGGTGGTAGTATAGTGGGAGACCAGAAATTCTTTCGAAAAATATTTTCTCTCTCCTCCAGCCGATTTTCTTGACAGAAAGCTGGTTTTTCTCACTTTTGGACCTTAATTTCTGGTCTCCCATACAAGCATTGTGTTGTACTCACCTGGGAGGCCACCAATATGGGTAGGCCGACCAACTTTTCTTCCTGACCATTTTGAACTTTGCCAAAAAGCTGGTTTTTTCCTCTCCTAGGTCACTTTTTCTGGTTTTTCACTATGCAGTTGTATTCTACTCATCTGGGAGGCCACCTTTTTGGTATGGCCGACCAGAAATTCACCTTGACCCTTTTGAACCCTAGTCAGCCGACCAGGGGAAGTGGTCGGTCGACCACCTTGGCTGGTCAGCCAGCCTTCTGCTTTTTGGCCTTCTTGAGTGCAATACAGTTGTGCCAGCTGCGTAACACTTGACCCACTATCCGAGATTTTAGCCCTTTGTTTGGTCTTCTTAAGTTGGTTTTGACCCTCTTGCTTAACTTCTTAGGGAAGCTTGACCCTTTTGGTTAAGCTTCTTTGAGAAGCTTTGACCCTCTCTTGAGGCTTCTCCAAGAAGCCTTAGCTCTTCTCCTCTATAAAACCAAGCTTCCTCCTCCATTTGCAAGGGTTAGAAAAAACCAGCTGAGGCATATACATACAACTCCCCATATCTCTCTCATCCAAGCTCAAAACACCCTTGTTCTTGGTCATTTACACTACACCTCATAGCCTACCACCTCCACCATCCATTCCAGCACTTTGAGACTAATTTTCAGGGGTTGAAGGTTCACCAACTTGGTCCAGAAGTTGCTGCATTGCTGTACTACAAGGGTAAGTCTCCATTTCCCCTTTTCTTGCATTATCTTGCTCCATAGCTTAGCCCTATTTGCAAGCATTTCTGGATTTTTTTATAAACTGTAAAGTGTCTTATTTTGAGCTCCTCTTGAAGTTTGATTAAGGATACTTTTCTTTTTGAGGTCTCCTACATCCTTGTATGCTTCATCTCTCTTTTAGGGCTTATTTTGCATGATATCTTAGCCTTACTTACAAGCATTTTCGAGATTTTCCGTGAACTAAAAAAAGTCTTATTTTGAGCCCCTATTGAAGTTTGATTAAGGGCATTTTTCTGTTTGGGGTCATCTTCCTCTTGGCATGCTTCATTTCCTCATGATTAGGGCTATGCATTAAAGCATTTGCATTGGCCTTGGTTTGGTCTCTTAGCCACTGAAAATCAGAGGGGGGTGACCCCCTCTCTCCTTGTCTTGTTTGTTGACCCTTTTGGCCTTCCAAAAGGCCCCTTACTTGCATGTTGTGAAGTCACTTTTTAGGCCCAATTTCGTGAGTTTCAAGGTCTGCCTTAGCTCTGTCCAAAGCCTCTTTGACCATATTTTGTGTCCCTCATGCATGTGTGGAACAATCCTCCTCAAGGCCTTTCAAGAGGACCTTTCATTGCATGGTTCCTTGACCCATTTCAGAGCCTTTTTGGTGAGTTTTCGGGCTGTCATAATTGATTTCCAGAGTTGGTTTTGCCATGTTAAGTGTTCTTGTGGTATGTGTTGAGTAACCCCCTGCATGGCCCTCCAAAGGAGCTCATCATTTTTGCATGCATCGGATGCATTTCAGTGGTTATTTGGGGTTTATTTGACATGCCATGTTACTGTTTTGGGCTGGTTTGGTGACCTCTCTTATGCTTCATGTACATGCCATGTAAACCATGCTTACTAGCCTAGGTTGCATGTTGTTTTAGCCCTTCATGTTAGCACTTTTGGGCCATGCTTGGAACTGATGTTGTGCTTATTTTGGACTGCCTTGGCTCTGTTTTCATGCCTCATGGCCAAATAATGCTTGCTCTGCATACTTGTGGTTCAATGCATTTGTCTAGTTTTGAGTTTCGGGGCCTCTTTCATGCATTGGGTGCCATATTTCCATGATTCGGGACCATTGCGCATCATATTTCAGTGCTGAAAATTACATGTTTGCACGCCATCTTTCATCCCCTGCCATGCCTTTAGGTTCGGTCCTTGGTATTCGTGCATGTGTGCACGCATTTCGGTTGTCTCATTTTCATCTAATGGCCACTGATTTGGGTGTGGTTGAGGTTCACCCACTTTGGTTTAAGTCCATCTTGCATTTGTATATGCCATTTAGTTCATGTGTGCATAATAGTCTTCGTAAGTGCATTGTGTATGCCATATTATGTCACGTGCATTGTGTATGTCATTTTAGTCCACAACATTGCGTATGCTAGGTTGCATGATTAGTCACATTGTGTATGCCATCTCATTGCATTGTGTTTGGAGTAGGGTTTAGTCCAAACACAGGAAACGAGGAACGTTTCGTACTCCAAGTGACAAAACGTGTCTCAATTCCCGGTCGCCGACACTCCGGATTACCCATTATGGAGTTTAGGCCTTGTTGTGTTTTCATGTGCATTCATTTCACATTGAGTCGTGCAATTCGACTCCTCGGCCATCATGCATCGAGATGCATGATTGGTGACCCGAGGATCGAGGTGTGCATATATCTGTGAAAATACTTTGCCATGCCCCTTTCTTGCTCTATGTTGCAGCAAACCAGAAATCAGCAGCCTTCTAGAGATTTGCACAGCATTCCGGGATTAATTGCAAACAAAGGCAAACCAGGCATCGCAAGGAATTTCCCGACCAAGGCAACTCAAGCATGCATCTTTCATCATTCGGAACAGAGCTGAGGCGGTCCATGAATTTGCATACTAGTTTACTGCTTTCCTAGTTAATTTGTTAATTAATTTGGGTTTTGTATTTATGAGGACTGTATTATTTATTCGGACTGTATTATTTATTCGGACCCTCCGAACTACGGCAATGTTGTAATAAGGGTGCGTGAGTGTGATGTATGTCTTCCAACCCCACGTCTTTCTCCCTTTTATTTATCAGCTTATGATGGTTAGATTAGGGCATGTTTCAATTAGCATACTTATGCTTGCATGTTTGCATCATTCATCTGTCTTGCATGCACCGAGCTCGGCGCATCATACTAACTGCATCGTATTTCAATTCCGAGTTGAATACTTATTAGTTGTAGCATTTCACATGCCATCTGTAGAATAGCCGAGCCTATTTTAGTTGCATTTTCCATGTGTTGCATTAGGCATTTCTGTATAGCTAGGATCATGCATGGATTTCTAACATAGCTTTTGTTTTGGCTTGGAGTACTCGGTAAGTTTTATGCTTTAGCATCCTTGCATGCGTGTGAGTGACTACCATGATAGCATGTTTACCATGAGGCTAACTGCTTATATGATATACCTGCCTGAATGCCTGTGGGTGAAGGTTGGATTATCTGAATTGGAATAATGCGTTGACTGTGGGTTTTAAGCCCACTAGATAGTGGCAAAACCATGTTTCCTAAGCCCACCCGAGGGTGGCAAAATATGCATTTTTAGTCTACTTGCGAGTAGCAAACCGCTTTCAAAAACTAAACATGAAATGTTTTGTTCCAACTCAGGCGATCCAGTCTATACTTGTATGTTGTGCGCATCACATAGTAAATCTAGGCTAATAACCGGAATAAGAACACATAATGTTTTCAAAACTAGATATCATGGTTAGTAGAGGCCGATCTTTGATCGGGCGAGCGGGGGTGCTCACGAAGTGACCTTCCCCAATCGTACCCATGTTCCTGAGCCGAGGCAACTTTGGTGATGACGGACACGTGGCCTTAGGCAAACGAGTCAGGATTTCCTAAATTCTCCAAAATAAAATATTTAGGTGGCGACTCTGTATCTGGCAAAGTAGTCCATGTTTGGCACTTCTTTCAAAAAAATCTGTTTTCAAAAACTATTTTTCGAATTTTGACTCTTTGATGATTCATCGGTCTTGCATTGCACTCTGCGAGATTAGATACAGGACCGTGACATTTGAATCTTGAACTGTAGTGAGCCCATATGAACAAAACGGGATTTCCCTCCCGGGACGTCTACAGTACCCAAGAATCTTGCTAAATGGATTTGAAAGGGACAAGAGATGTACACAACTTTACCAAATATATATACAGGGGAAAAAAAATTGTCCATAATTTTATGCTAGCAACATTGCATTCATTCTGAATTTAGTCACACTAATGATTTAAATATTTTTCTATATTTTTCTTCTACTATTTAAAAACTAAAACTTATAATTTTCTTCTACTATTTAAAAACTAAAACTCTTCAGCTTATTAGCAGTTCCTATTTTTTTGAATAGTTGCCCTTTACTTCATGCAGCCACTCGAAGCATGTTACCAATAGTTACACAAAAGGTCTTCCAATGTCATGTTTGGCTAACGGCTTTTTTAGCCACTTTTTCTCTAGTTAAACCCCCAAAAAAAAAAAAAAAAAAAAAAAAAAAAAAAAAAAACTAGTGGTTGCCTACTTAGTTGACAATGAAAAATCAATTTTTTAACAAAATTTATCTATATTTAGCAACAAAAAAGTCACATTTTTTCTGAACTTTGTCTTAAGTGAATTTCTTTTTTTAATTTGTATTATTTATTTTTTATTTTTTTTGAAGTTTAGTCTGGAACACTACTAAAAAAAGTACTTTTTGCGACCGTTACAAACCGTCGCAAATAATAAAAACACAGTCGCAAAAGACTTTTTGCGACGGCCTATGCAACGGCAAATAGGGGTCGCGAATGTGGGGGTGGCAAATACTTTTTGTGACCGCAAAACAGCAGTCGCAAATTATTTGCGACCGCCTAACCTACTTATAGCAACTGATGTTTTGCCGTCGCAAAAAAAGAATAAAAATTACCTACAATGTATTAGCGACCATCTTATTACCGTCGCAAATAGTTTTCAATGACATTTATAAATAGTGCATCGTTATGATTTATGATCTTTCCAAAAATCTGACTACATTGAACAAATTAAATCCAAGTGAATTCTATCAACAAGAAACTAAAAAATAAACTCAACCAAGTGAATTTCTAATTTTTTTTCTGTCATTTCTTATGCTTGAAACTCTTAATGTTCTTCAGAGCCATTCAACTGGGCTAGGGAAAAAAAAAGTGTCAAGCTTCTCGGTCACTATCTTTCCATGCATCATTATCTACTGGATCATTTGACTGATATAATAACCGCAGAAGTTGCCCCATTTCCAACTTCTCGGTCTTGAAGCTCAACCAAATGGATGCTTTATTATTCCACCTTTCCAGCAGGATGCTCAACATCTAACATCTTGAGTATTATAGCACCATCATTAGTAATTATTACATCACCAATATCATCAACTAGCATCTGAAACACAAAATTGACAGATGAAGTGTCAATCTTCATATATTTCATTTCATCAATTTGACCAAAAAAATAAAAACCTGAAAAATGTTACATTAATAACAAATTAATGGTCATGTGACGCCTAAAATTTCCATATTAACGCAAGGGAATATACTCTTTACTAAAATACCAAGTTACCCCACTAGCTAGTGAGATGGATAATAAAGCAAAAATGTTAAAAGATGCGTACTAGGCGGTTAAATTATCCCATTACCATTATGGTGTAGTCTTAATCAATTCCACAAAAGATCTACCTTTTCACTAAACTGACCAGGGAAAAAAATGTTTTAAGACTTTCAAAAACTCATTACCAATACTAGTAAGCTTAGAATATTGAAATTGGTGATCTAATAGTAAAAGTTGAACTGAAATTAAAATCTTAAGGGGGAGATAGAGAGATAGAGAGAGTAACCCCACAAACTGTTAGAATCTGCAAATCCAAATTAGAAATAAATAAAGAAAGAACAAGCATTCAAGCATACAACACATAAAATGGGAAAATCAGAGAAGAAATACTTCACTCTTGAAAGAACAGATTCGTGTGTTGGATCGTAAGGATGGTCCTTGGAAGGAATCTTCAAAATTGCTGGAATTGGATTGTTATAGCTATCTACTAAAAACTTTATCATGTTTGCAACCTGAAGATGAACATTGTTGCATTAGACAATGTTTTATCCACAGAATCAAATGACAAATGAAAAATCACACCACCACAAAATCAATGTACTCATTCGTCTCTTACTACCGGACTATAATAATTGTGGGACTTTGTGATTTATATGAATGTTGCAATAAAGGTTTAACTTGAAGTTTAGGAAGCATTAGTAAATTCAGCACCAAAGTATGAAGTCCCATTGACTAAAACATTAATGTAACATGCTAAATCTGTGACACGACCCATACTTATTCATCATAAACTTTTAATATTTTTTCTCATTCACATGATAGAATTTAAATGAAGAAGAAAAAGAAAAAAGAAGCATCTTAGGGTGCTCATGATACATCTGATAGGGTATAAGCATGCACTATAATCATATGCATAAGTCATACCACATAAGAGCATTAAAATCAATCAAAAATATGACAAAGTAGAACAAAAACTTACATATTGGCTAATCATCACTATTGCAACGTCTTCTCTTGTTGTAAACGCCTTGAATGCTTCTTCAATTTGCTTAACAGTTGTTTCTAAGCCATAATAAAAGAACATTTATAAGCCAAAATAAGAATATCCAAAAATTCAATTGGATTGAAATTAACTCGGGGGAAAGGACAGATTCTAATTCCATAACTAAGGATACAGGGCAAGAACAAAAATTTGGAGCAGTATAACAGCATCTGAAACCCATGTAGTTTCAAGTTCTCTCTCTCTCTCTCTCTCTCTCTCTCTCTCTCTCTTAACAACTTTAAAGCAAATTTTGAATCTCCTTAGCTGCTTATTCTATTACAGAGAAACAAAATTTACAGCATAAATGACAAGAGTAACTAGCAGGCTTTAATGATTTTATCATAAAATTAAAGTATGTTGACCATCCAGTCATTTATTGGAGATAGCTTTTCAATTCATCATATGCCTAAAACATTAAAATTTCACAACATTTGGAGCTCAAAAGCATACTTGAGTCCATAATTAGGTAATTTGTCTTTCTCCGCAAATCCACATTGCCTACTCCAGCCAGTAAAAATCCAGTTATTGTGTCCTACATCAGATAAATTTAACTCCAATCAGCTCCAGCAATATCGAGCATCACATTAGCAGTCATCTTAAAGACCTTCATAAATATACACCAAGATGTCAAGGACAAGCAAAAACATATCTGATGCTGTTTTAACAACCTACCAAGCCGCATGATCAGTACTGTTATCTGCAACTGCATTATCCTTGTGGGAACTCAACGTAAGAGAAGACAGAATAAATCCACTGCACATTTATTGACTGTGAACTCACATAAGATGGGAAAATCAACGACCAAGTTCTGACGAAACAGTGAGAACAGATTCAGAGATGAAGAAATCAAAGTGCTTTCCACATATTAAAGTTAGTTGAAACGAATAAAGAGGTACACTAGCTTTGAGTCAATTTCAAAATCCACTCACAAAAAAGCCTTCAACACCTCCTTCAATGGAGTCACCCACTAACAACACGAATTTTTGCTATGTTCACTCCCAAGTCATCAAATTCATCTTTTCTTATTTGTATTTATTTATTTGTCCAATTTAATTATGAAGCCAATTTCTCTTCATGAAATGATAATTTTTTTTAGTGGGTATGGATTTCAGATACCAAAAATCAGTTTAAAATGTTAAATATAGGGATTCTGGAGTGAACATCATTCCTATATGAAATAAGAGATGTACAAAAAACTCACCATCGAGATATATGTTCCTCAAATCCAATCTTGCTCCTAAAGTGAACATCATCGTTGCCTGGCCTCAAAACTTGGGCCCTAGCGCTCTTCCAGAAGATTCTAGAAGAGTGAACTTCACTGTCATGTCAGGGACTTCCATGGCTTGGCCACATGTCGGTGGAATTGCTGCTCTGATTCACTTAGCTCATCCAACATAGACCCCAGCAGCTATTAAATCTGCAATCATGACAACAGCGAAAATCACAGACCATTCAGGAAGGCCAATAATGGATGGAGACAAACCTACAGGAGTTTTCGCGACTAGAGCTGGACATGTAAACCCCAAGAGAGCCATCAATCCAGGACTGGTATATGATATCAGGCCAGATGAGTATTTCACTCATCTGTGCACCCTGGGATACACAAAATCAGAAATTTTCACAATTACTCACAGGAATGTGAGTTACTGTAGACGTCCTCGAACGCCCCGGGAGGAACGAGTCCCCCGTTCCGTTCGATATTGGGCTCACTACAGTTCAGGACTCTAAAATTGTCGCGGTTCGTAATCTGAACCAAAGAGTCAAAATCCGGCAAATCATTTTGAGAAAACAGATTTTTTTTGAAAGAAGTGCCAAACATGGACTGCTTTGCCAGATACAGAGTCGCCACCTAAATATTTTACTTTGGGGGAAATTTAGGAAACCCTGACTCGTTGCCTAAGGCCACGTGTCCGTCATCACCAAAGTTGCCTCGGCTCGGGAACTTGGGTACGATTGGGGAAGGTCACTTCGTGAGCACCCCCGCTCGCCTGATCAAAGATCAGCCTCTACTAACCATGATATCTATTTTTGAAAACATTATGCGTTCTTATTCCGGTTATTAGCCTAGATTTACTATGTGATGCGCACAGTATACAAGTATAGACTGGGTCGCCTGAATTGGAACAAAACATTTCATGTTTGTTTATTTTGAAAATGGTTTGATGGTGCTACCCGCAAGTAGGCTAAGACGTGGATTTGCCACCCTCAGGTGGGCTTAGAAAACATGATTTTGCCACTATCTAGTGGGCTTAAAACTCACAATTGATGAATTGTTCCAATTCAAGTAGCCCAACCTTCACCCACAGGCATTCAGGCAGATATATCACATAAGCAATTAGCCTCATGGTAAGCATGCTATCATGGCAGTCACTCACACGCATGCAAGGATGCTAAACCATAAAACTTATCGAGTACTCCGAGCCAAAACAGAAGCTAATTAGAAATCCATGCATGATCCTAATTATACAGAAATGCCTAATGCAACACATGCAAAAATGCAACTATAGCAGGCTCGGCTATTCTAAACATGGCATATGAAATGCTACAGCAACATGTATTCAACTTGGAATTGAAAATACAATGCAGTTAGTATGATGCGCCGAGCCCGGTGCATGCAAAACAGATGAATGAATGCAAACATGCTATCATACTGTATGCTAATTGAAACATGCCCTAATCTAACCATCATAAGCGGGTAAATAAAAGGGAGAAAAACGTGGGGTTGGAAGACATACATCACACACACGCACAATTATTACAACATTGCCCTCGCGCAGAGGGTCCGAATAAATAATATACAGTCCCAAATGAATAATTACAGTCCAAATATGTACAAAACCCTAATTAATTAACAAATTAAATTAGGAAAGCAATAAATTGGCATGCAAGCGAGGGACTGCCTCAAATCTGCTCCGGATGATGAATGATGCATGCTCGGGTTGCCTTGTGCGGAGAATCCCTTGCGATGCCCCGGTTTGCCTCTGTTTGCAATTGTTCTTGGAATGCGTGCCAAGCTCCGGAAGGCTGTCGATTTCTGATTTGCTACAATAGAGAGCAACAAAGGGGCATGGCAAAGTATTTTCACATATGTATGCATGACTACTCTTCAGGGAGTGTAGTCCTCGGTCCTCGTGCCACCAATCACGCATATCGATGCATGATGGCCGAGGAGTCGAATTGCAGGACTCAATATGAAATGAATGTACATATAAACACAACAAAACCTAAACTCCATCATGGATAATCCGGAGTGTCGGTGACTAGGAATTGAGACACGTTCCGTCACTCGAAGTACGAAACGTCCCTCGTTTCCTGTGCTCGGGCTAACCCCTATCCCAAGCACAATGCAATATGCATGACATGCATGAATGCAACTAAGATACAACCTAACATGCACAATGTTATGAAATGGCATACACGATGCACGAGGTAACATGGCATACACAATGCGCTAATATACAACCTAGCATACGCAATGCTATAAAATGAAATGGCATACACAATGCACAATGGACTTACACCAACACGAGTGAACCTCAGCCACACAACATAAGTAGCCATTAGATGAAAATGAGACACTCGAGATGCGTGCACACATGCACGCAAATCGAGGACCGACCCTAGGGCACAAATGCCACTCTAACAAGACATGGCAAGGCGTGAAACATGGTATGCAAACATGCAAATTTCAGTGCTGAAATATGATGCAAAACAGCCCCAGAACATGGAAACATGGCACCCGATGCATGGGATGAGACCCGAAACATGAAATTAGGTACATGGAATGACCTATGGCTATGCAAAGCATGCATTATTTGAACATGTAATGTGAAGAAAGAATCAAGACAGTCCCAAAACAAGCATATTTACAGTTTTAAGCAAGGCCAAACAATGAACACAAATAGGACTAAGCTAGCATGCAAAAATGGCCCCGAAAGAGAGATAATGAAGCAAGTAGCTTCTTCTGGCCCTAAATGGCCAAGAGTCCTTCAACAAAGTTGAAGAGGGGCTCAAAACAAGCTACTTTACAGTTTATGGTCAGGCCCAAAACAGTGCACAAGCAAGCTTAAAATACTATGCAAAATAAGGCATAAAAAAGAGCTTCAACACAAGGAGCAAAAAGGAAGCCTCAAAAAACAAAAGACCCTTGACCAAACATGAAGAGGGTGTCAAAATGAGGCTATTTACAGTTCGGACCAGAGCCCAAAAATACAAGCACAAGGGGCTAACAAAACATGCAAAAATAAGGCCAAAAGAGGGACAAAGAAGCAAGTGGCAAAAGAAAGCCTCAAACAGTGAAGAGCCCTTCAACAATGTTGAAGAAGGGCTCAAAATAAGCCACTTTTCAGTTTATAACATGCCTCGAAACAGTTTACAAATAGGCCTAAAATACTATGCAAGAAAGAGGTATACAAGAGAGGTAAAGAAGCAAGTGGTAGCTGGAGCCCTTAAACAGGGAATGACCCTTAATCAAACATGAAAAAGACCTCAAAAAATGACTATTTTCAGTTAGGGTCGGAGCCCAAAAATGTAAGCAAGTAAAGCTTAGATATAGAGCAAAATAAAGCACAAAAGAGGGAAAATGGGACTCACCCTTATAGCCTATATCTTTGACAACTGTTGAACCAAGGAAAGGTGCTCTTTGCCTCTGGAAATGGCCTCCAAGCTGCTGGTATGGAGTGAGGAGGAGTGGTGCTATGGGTTGTAGTGTAAAAATGGTCCAAGAACAAAGGGTTTTGGAGCTTGGAAGAGAGGGAGAGGGAGGTTGTGTGTATAATGCTACAAACAATTTTTTGTGACCTTCAAAACAGAGCTGGAGGGTCTGGTTTTATAGAGGGAGAAGTGGAGAAAAAAGGGGGGGAAATGAAATTCAAATTTCCCCCCAAAATAGGCCTAAAAGGGAGTTAAAGAGGCAAGTGATAGTAGGAGATCTCAAACCGAAGAGAGCCCTTCAACAAAGTTGAAGAGGGGCTCAAAACAAGACACTTTGTAGTTTATGACCAGCCACGAAAATAAACACAAGTAGGCCTAAAATAACATGCAAAAATAGGCCTAAAAGAGAGTTAAAGAAGCAAGTGGTAGCTGGGGTTCTCAAACAGCAAAAGGTCCTTAATCAAACATGAAAAGGAGCTCAAAATATGACTATTTATAGTTTGGGTCGGAGCCCAAAAATTCTTTCAAGCAAGGCTTAGATATAGAGCAAGATAGGAACAAAAAAGAGGGAAAAGAAGCTTACCCTTGAAGACCAATGGACCAGCAGGTCTTGGTCTGAGAAATGGTACTCCCAAGCTCTGAAAAACAGCTCCAAGTTGTTTGAATAGATGGTGGTGGGGTGTATACCAAAAACCGGGGCAAACGGAGGTGGTTAAGCGGTCCCGAACCGAGGAACACGGCCGTCGGCTCCGAAAAATCGAAAACCGGGTTCCAAACGGGAAAAATAGCCTACGACCATGAAACGTAGCCTACGGCCACTGAGAGATGATCTACGAAACCTCTCCCTCCCTTCGGGAAGAGAAAACAGAGAAAACGGAACCTGGTTCGCAAACCGAGGCAAGACACGAAAAAGCCTGGAAATCCGGAGGCAAGGCTCGCAGCCGAGACTCTGAAACTTCTAAACGAGTACAATATGCAACATCACCGGCGCATCAATTCGTGACGTGCTGAGTCTTTAAGGTCGGTCAAAAATGGGTTGTCTACAGTTGCCCTCTTCGACAGAACTCGAAAGTCAATCGTGCGGGAGTGAATGTCAAAGCCAGAGACGACCCATTTTTGACACAGGCGAAGCTTAGACAAAAGGCAAGATAACAAGATGTGCCCGCAGGAGGGGGCAGGATGAAAATGATATGCAGGAAGATTTTGATAATTGGACTTATAGTTGCGCGCAAGCCGGTTTGAAAATTGGACTTATACGCTACGCGAAGCGCGGTTTGATAATTGGACTTATACGCTACGCGAAGCCGGTTTGAAAATTGGACTTACACGCTACGCGAAGCGGTTTGATAATTGGACTTATACGCTACGCGAAGCGTTTGATAATTGGACTTATACGCTACGCGAAGCCGTTTGGTAAATTGGACTTTATAACGCTACGGCCCGAAGCCGGTTTGAAAATTGAGAATTCATGCATTGCACTGTAATGTAGTGGCTAAAATGCAATGTAATAGCTAAGAGGTAAAGGTACCTTACAGGGGCAATTGGCAATGACTTACCTCATGCTGCTGGGGATCTTCCGCTTCTTCTTGGTTGAACTGCAGGTACTACTTTTCTCCCTAACTATGGTCGCAGCTTTCCTTATTCTCCAACAGGGTGACAGACTAGGTTGATTCGGTATCCAGAATTGAGGCGCATACATATGCTATCTCAATCTATGGGGCTGCCATACAGATTTCAAGCCGAGGATATACCCCTGGGTATTTAAACCAGACTTTAGTCTCGGAAATCCCGAACCTTTGCGTTCTAGGCATAAGCCATTCGAACTCTAGTTTCCACCGTCTCAGTTGGTCTCCTAGGAACTCACCGCAAACACAAGCAGGCGGCTATACCAGACCACCGGAAGTCGTTCGGGCACGACAAACACCAAAGGAATTGCACCTTTAGAGGATTTAAGGTCTCCTAGACCAGGGAGTGCACAAGACAGTGCGAATAAAGATGCAGGATTTAAGGTCTCCTTAGACCGGAGGATTTAAGGTCTCCTTAGACCGACCAGACAGTAAAATAGATACGATGTAATAGATGTGATGCAATAGATGCAAAGGGTGAACACACGCCAACCACGCTGGACTCGCAAGTGGAGGAAGAATAAAAAAAATCAATCAGGAGCGCGCTCCATGCAACCTAAGATAAATTCCAAACACGCTGAAATCGTGTGAGGAAGGGAAGGCTCCAATCACGCTGAAATCGTGAGAGGAGGTCTAAAAATAACCCGCCCAGCGCGTCTACAACGCAACCTGGGATAAAATCCAAACACGCTAAAATCGTGTGAGGAAAAGAACACTCTAACCACGCTGAAATCGTGAGAAGAGGTCCGAAAACAACCGTCCAGGTGCACGCACAACGCAACCTCAGATAAAATCCAAACACGCTGAAATCGTGTGAGGAAAAAAAACACTCTAACCACGCTGAAATCGTGAGAAGAGGTCCGAAAAAAACAACCGCCCAGGTGCGCGCACAACGCAACCTGAGATAGATTCCAAACACGCTGGAATCGCGTAAGGAATGGGACACTCAAACCACGCTGAAATCGTGAGAGGAGGTCCAAACAACAACCGCCCAGGTGCGCGCACAACGCAACCTGAGATAAAATCCAAACACGTTGAAATCGTGTAAGGAACGGGACACTCAAACCACGATGAAATCGTGAGAGGAGTCCAAACAACAACCGCCCAGGTGCGCGCACAACGTAACCTGAGATAAATTCCAAACTCACTGAAATCGTGTGAGGAAAGGGACACTCAAACCACACTGAAATAGTGAGAGGAGGTCCAAACAACAACCGCCCACGTGCGCGCACAACGCAACCTGAGATAAAACCCGCCCAGGCCCAC
>NW_021027054.1:544049-562559 GCF_004153795.1 Camellia sinensis
CCATGGACTGCCTCGGCTCTGTTCCGAATGATGAATGATGCATGCTCCGGTTGCCTTTGTTGGAAAATCCCTTGTGATGCCCCGGTTTGCCTCTGTTTGCAATTGTTCTTGGAATGCGTGCCAAGCTCCGGAAGGCTGTCGATTTCTGATTTGCTGCAACAGAGAGCAACAAAGGGGCATGGCAAAGTATTTTCACATATGTATGCATGACTGCTCTTCAGGGAGTGTAGTCCTCAGTCCTCGTGCCACCAATCACGCATATCGATGCATTATGGCCGAGGAGTCGAATTGCACGACTCAATATGAAATGAATGTACATATAAACACAACAAAACCTAAACTCCATCATGGATAATCCGGAGTGTCGGTGACTGGGAATTGAGACAGGTTCCGTCACTCGAAGTACGAAATGTCCCTCGTTTCCTGTGCTCGGGCCAACCCCTATCCCAAGCACAATGCAATATGCATGACATGCATGAATGCAACTAAGATACAACCTAACATGCACAATGTTATGAAATGGCATACACGATGCACGAGGTAACATGGCATACACAATGCGCTAATATACAACCTAGCATACGCAATGCTATAAAATGAAATGGCATACGCAATGCTATAAAATGAAATGAGACACACTCACAATGGACTTACACCAACACGAGTGGACCTCAGCCACACTCACATAAGTAGCCATTAGATGAAAATGAGACACTCGAGATGCGTGCACACATGCACGCAAACTGAGGACTGACCCTAGGGAACAAATGCCACTCTAACATGACATGGCAAGGCGTGAAACATGGTATGAAAACATACAAATTTCAGTGCTGAAATATGATGCAAAACAGCCCCAGAACATGGAAACATGGCACCCGATGCATGGGATGAGACCCGAAACATGAAATTAGGTACATGGAATGACCTATGGCTATGCAAAGCATGCATTATTTGAACATGGAATGTGAAGACAGAATCAAGACAGTCCCAAAACAAGCATATTTATAGTTTTAAGCAAGGCCAAACAATGAACACAAATAGGACTAAGCTAGCATGCAAAAATGGCCCCGAAAGAGAGATAATGAAGCAAGTAGCTGCTGCTGGCCCTACATGGCCAAGAGCCCTTCAACAAAGTTGAAGAGGGGAGCAAAAAGGAAGCCTCAAAAAACAAAAGACCCTTGACCAAACATGAATAGGGGGTCAAAATAAGGCTATTTACAGTTTGGACCAGAGCCCAAAAATACAAGCACAAGGGGCTAACAAAACATGCAAAAATAAGGCCAAAAGAGGGACAAAGAAGCAAGTGGAAAAAGGAAGCCTCAAACAGTGAAGAGCCCTTCAACAATATTGAAGAAGGGCTCAAAATAAGCCACTTTTCAGTTTACAACATGCCTCGAAACAGTTTACAAATAGGCCTAAAATACTATGCAAGAAAGAGGCATAGAAGAGGGGTAAAGAAGCAAGTGGTAGCTGGAGCCCTTAAACAGGGAAGGACCCTTAATCAAACATGAAAAAAACCTCAAAATATGACTATTTTCAGTTAGAGTTGGAGCCCAAAAATGTAAGCAAGTAAAGCTTAGATATAGAGCAAAATAAAGCACAAAAGAGGGAAAACGGGACTCACCCTTGTAGCCTATATCTTTGACAACTCTTGAACCAAGGAAAGGTGCTCTTTGCCTCTGGAAATGGCCTCCAAGCTGCTGGTATGGAGTGAGGAGGAGTGGTGCTATGGGTTGTAGTGTAAAAATGGTCCAAGAACAAAGGGTTTTGGAGCTTGGAAGAGAGGGAGAGGGAGGTTGTGTGTATAATGCTTCAAACAATTTTTTGTGACCTTCAAAACAGAGCTGGAGGGTCTGGTTTTATAGAGGGAGAAGTGGAGAAAAAAGGGGGGGAAATGAAATTCAAATTTCCCCGCAAAATAGGCCTAAAAGGGAGTTAAAGAGGCAAGTGATAGTAGGAGATCTCAATTCGAAGAGAGCCCTTCAACAAAGTTGAAGAGGGGCTCAAAACAAGACACTTTGTAGTTTATGACCAGCCACGAAAATAAACACAAGTAGGCCTAAAATAACATGCAAAAATAGGCCTAAAAGAGAGTTAAAGAAGCAAGTGGTAGCTGGGGTTCTCAAACAGCAAAATGTCCTTAATCAAACATGAAAAGGAGCTCAAAATATGACTATTTACAGTTTGGGTCAGAGCCCAAAAATGCTTTCAAGCAAGACTTAGATATAGAGCATGAAAGGAACAAAAAAGAGGGAAAAGAAGCTTACCCTTGAAGACCAATGGACCAGCAGGTCTTGGTCTGAGAAATGATGCTTCCAAGCTCTGAAAAACAGCTCCAAGTTGTTGGAATGGATGGTGGTGGGGTGTATACCAAAAATCGGGGCAAACGGAGGTGGTTAAGCGGTCCCGAACCGAGGAACACGGCCGTCGGCTCCGAAAAATCGGAAACCGGGCTCCAAACGGGAAAAATGGCCTACGATCACGAAACGTAGCCTACGGCCACTGAGAGATGATCTACGAGACCTCTCCCTTCCTTCGGGAAGAGAAAACAGAGAAAACAGAGCCTGGTTCACAAACCGAGGCAAGACACGAAAGAGCCCGAAAGTCCGGAGGCAAGGCTCGCAGCCGAGACTCTGAAACTTCTGAACGAGTACAATATGCACCATCACCGAGCGCTCAATCGGTGACGTCTGAGTCTTAAGGTCGGTCAAAAATGGGGTGTCTACAGTTGCCATGAGACTTTGCTGGAGAACAGGGGTTTTAGCATCAATTATCCCTCGATTTCGGTGATGTTCACGTCTAGGAAGATGAGTAAGGTGATCAAAAGGCAATTGACAAATGTAGGGAGTCCTAATTCCATTTACTCGGTCGAAGTAGTGGAACCTGAAGGAGTCAAAGTAAGAGTTAAACTGCAAAGACTAATATTCAAATATACGAACCAGCAGTTGAGTTATAGAGTTTAGATTCTTTCAAGGAAGAAAATAACAACAAAAATATGAGCTCTACTCAAGGGCATTTGATATGGATGCACTTTGACAAAGGTCTTTCCAGGGTTAGAAGCCCTATTTCAGTGACATGGGCATCTAAGAAGCAACAACAGTAATTATGGTGGCAACAATAATGGCAGTAGTAATGTCAACTTATAATACCTTCTGGTTTTGGACTTGGAAGGTTGAGACCAATGAAGATCTAATGATCATTTTATATTTTGAATTCTAGAAGAGGAATCTGGGGCACAATTTTATCATTCGATAAAGACAGAAGAATTCAATATAATTTAAGAATTCTAATGTATGTTTCTTTAAGGCAAAATGGGTCTCTAAATAAGCAGGTCAGCATAAATTCTCACTATCATTCTTTCTGTCCACTTATCACGATTTTTCCAGAGATAAAATATTCACAAAAATGAAGCCAAAGCAGAACATCAATCTGCCCAAGTATGAGCATTGACTTCAACAAGCTTCAGTTAAATTTAACAGCTGTGGTATCAAGAAAACTACAAAAATATCACATGCAAAAATTCTCTATGAAAAATAAACACATGCAGATATGCAAGAGAACTAACAATAAGAAAAGATTTCTCTACAGAAAATATATGTTCCTCAAATCCAAGCTTGCACCTGATCCAAGCTTGCGCTGGGGCCCAAGTTTTGACCTGTTGTGTTTTATACCAATTCCAAATCTATCACTTCATAGTGAAACATTTCAATTCAACAAACCACAAACGTCAATATCTCCCTATTTATGACTATTATTTGTGACACGAAGATGTTTGCAAGACAATAGATACACACATTCAAATATTCAATACTCTATGCATTTAGCTATATGAATCGAATTCAAATTCAAAAACGAGAGAGAAAGATATCAGTACCAAGTAATTCATCATTTAATTCAAGATCTAAATTACTTCTGAGCTTTCTCAAACTAAATAGAAATTGAAAACTGCAGAGAGAGCTTGAAATCAAAATTAAACAGAGCAATATAGAAATCAACTATGACTAAAACATGTAACCAAGAAGAATTCAAAGCAGAACAACAAGATTATAAACTAGAAAAATCAGTCAAAGATTAACCAAATTATGCTCAGTTTGGTTGCTAAGAAAATGTAACGTAGACACAGGAAAACAAATATATATATATATATATATATATATTTTACCTTAATTGAGGTGAGCTTCAATTTTCTAGCCAAACAAACATAAAAGCATAATACTAAAAAGTTTGAAATTCGGTTGGTTCCTAAAATTTTCTTAGCATACAAACAAGAGGCTCAAAAACTAAATGAAATTTAGCAAACAATCTAGAGAAATGCTCAGATCAAGTTTTAAAGCCAAAGCAAATCAAGATTTAATAATCTAAAAAAATAAAAATAAAAAATAAAATGAATCTTCGAATCAAAAAGATGTTTCGAAATCAGAATCTGCACCGCATTGATAATAATAAATTGAATTGGAAAAAATTCATGTTGTTACCGTTGATGTTGATCTTCGAAATCGAACAAAGCTATGAGTCGAAGAGAATTTGGGAGCTGAAAGAAAGACACAGGGATTACAGAGACAAAGAGTTGGATTCATACATAGAAATTAGGCTTACCGATTATGAATCGATCTAAATCTTCATCAACAGCAGATCGAAATCTTCAAACCTTCATCAACAATCGATCAAAATCTTCATATCTTCATCAAAGTGGGAGTCGAGCGAGAGAGAGTGGAGAGTCGAGTGAGAGAGAGGAGAATTTGTGAGATTACCAGTATGATTTGTGAGGTTTTGAGAGAGAGAGAGAGAGAGAGTTGGGAAATAAGAGTGAAAGGGATAGGGCAAGTTTTACACGATTTTGGGGTTTTTTTATTTTATTTTTTTTGTTCAGTTAAGAACACGATTGGGGGTTAAGCAAAACAGGATTGTTATGGAAAAAAGTGATTTTTTGCGACAGTTAAATAATCAGTCGCAAAAAAATAGACGCAAAAACTCATATTTCTAGTAGTGCTGGTAAAAGTGATGCCTTCTCATGTGGAGCTATATAATTGAATCTAATTGAGTCTGCATTCATGCTTGTTTTAGTTTATAGTTTGTTTTTTTGTTTATAAATTTCTATGATCAAGATGGTGAAATTGAGTATAAACCAGTCTAAGAAAACTGAATATGAATCATAGTTCGAGAATTGTGAATTTATTATAAATAGAAGTTTCAGAAAATTGGGTTGTGGTTCATGAAATAGTGTCTTACAGAGTTACAGTCTGAGCTGAGTTAGTTCAATGGCTTTGTGGCTTCTTCATTTACATCTTTCATCACATAATTAACAAACTAAAATTATGAAATTCATCGAGACGAAATATATTTATATTTTTTTAATAAATTTAATTTTTTTACTGAACATATTTGTTGACACTGTTGATAACATCGCTGCACTTTCCTTGTAGCTATGGGTTTATGCATATTTTCCAACCCTCGCTCCAGAGCCTATGGAGGAGCTCCCCCTTGTTGTCCCTTACTCACAATGGTACGATGGTCGGCGTTAGCACTGGAGTCGTGAGACCTTCACCTTCTTCGGCCATTACTTTGATACAGTGGTTGCCGCCAAGGTAACCAGAAACTCACAGTCATTTTTGCTTTAATACTGCTCTGATTCACACTTTGGCAACTGATGGCAACTAACAATCTATACATTCGTTGTTTGCAGATCACGTGGCAGCCTTGGGCAATAATACCGGTCAGGGTGAGAGACCAGTATACGGGAGCTTGGGGCACATCGCGCTTCTGAATTTTACTGGAAGGCCCAGTCTGCCAGGCTTGGTTTTTGAGCGAGAGATTCATACGCCAGACTGTGGATTTACTTGATCTAGTCATTCCGATGCCACCTCCGATGTTTGTGAGGACAGCAGATAGCCTACCAGTTAACGCAGTCATACAGTTCATGGTAGGCCAAGATGCTGACTTCTTCAGAGGAGAGGGTGATTACACGACATTTATTCAGACTCGCCTTATGCCTCCTCTGGTGGGTGCTCACGTAGGCGAGGAAGCAGGGGCTCTTGTAGCGGGTGAGGCAACTCAAGCGACTAGGGCCCATACTAGAGGGGCTCCCCCTATTGAGCAAACTATCCCTTGGCTGGAGCTTCCCACTGCGCTCACATGCTGGCAGCCAACTAGGACTGCCTACCAGATTTCAATTGAGCTGGCAAAGGCTAGGCATGAGTATGTCGGAGTTCGAGGCATGTCTCAGGTATGGACCGCACTTTACAATTTGCACTCCACAATTTCATTTTAGATATGTTTATCCTAGACATTGATTATCCAAATGCATTTGCAAGCATCTATAGAGTATATAGGGAGCCTTCTCGAGCTGGTCACTTCTCTGATGGGTATGGTGCAGAGGAGGGAGATGCTGCTTGGTCTCCACGGTATCCAGGTAATTTCTTTCAGTTCAGCATGCATTTCATTGCCAACCCTATTCGTGCATCATGCTATCATATTTCCACTGATACATCGACGTTTCAACTGTGGTCTTTCCCAAACGATATGCAACCATGGCATGCAAAAATGATGAGTTACTTTAGAGGGCCATGCAAGGAGTCATTAAGCACATGCAAGATAGACATTTGGCATGGGATAAACAACTATGAAAATCAAATATGGTAGTCCCAAAACTCACCAAATTGACCCTAGAAAGTGACTCCAAAGCATGCAAGATAGGGTCTCTTTGGAAGGCCAAAATGACCACCAAACAAGTCAAGGTGAGAGGGGGTCACCCCCCTCTGATTTGGAAGCTCAAAACAGTGTTTTAGTCACTGAAAATCCACTGGATTTCATTGGCTAGAAGGACAAACAAAGCATGCAACAAGGGCTTAGGTGTAAGGCTCAAAATAGGAGGCAATCAAGCATACAAGGAAGCATATGACCTCAAAAAAAATTGAACCTCAAACAAACTTGAATATGAGATTAAAACAAGATATTTTTCAGTTTATGACAACTCTCAAAAACAAACACAAGTAGGGCTAATCTATCATGCAAAAATGGCCCTAAAAGAGAAAATAGAAACAAGGAATAGCAGATGGCCTCAAACGGTGAAGAACCCTTCAACAAAGTTGAAGAGAGGCTCAAAAAAAGGCACTTTACAGTTTATGTCAAGCTTCGAAAATAATCACAAGTAGGCCTAAAATATCATGCAAGAAAAAGGCCTAAAAGAGGGATAAAGAGACAAGTGATAGTTGCTGGCCTCAAACAGAGGAGAGCCCTTCAACAAAGTTGAAGAGGGGCTCAAAAAAAGACATTTCACAGTTTATGACCAAGTCTGAAACAGCTCAAAAATAAGCCTAAAATATCATGCAAAAACGGGCCTAAAAGAGAGTTTAAACACAAAGGGTGAGGAGGAGACCTCAAACAGAGTAAGACCCTTAATCAAACATGGAGATGAGCACAAAATATGACTATTTACAGTTCGGGTCGGAGCCCAAAAATGCAAGTAACAAAGGCTAAAATAGCATGCAAGATAGGGCAAGAAAGAGGGAAAATGGGACTCACCCTTGTAGAACTAAGCTTCAACAGCTTTTGGACCAGGTTTGGGAGCTCTTAGCCTCTGGAAAACAACCTCAAGTTGCTGGAATGGAGTGTCGAGGTGTTGTGCTATGGATTGGTGCAAGAATCTTAGGGTTTTGAGACTTGGAGTAGAGAGAGAGGGGGAGTTAATGCAAGAGGCTCAAAGCAATTTTTTGTAACCCTGAAAAATGGAGCTGGGGGGCTGGTTTTATAGAGGAGAGGAGTGGAGGAAAGGGGGGGAAAATCAAATTCAAATTTTCCCCCCAAAAGACCCCCCTCGGATACAAGATCTAGGGGAAAAGGAGGGCATAGCTGGAAAGAACAAGGTGTGGGGGTCATGGCCGGCCAGGTTCAAAAGGTTCAGGTGGCCGGCCGGCCATTGCCGGCCGCCCCCCATGGCCGGCCGGCCAAGGGTCAAAAGGGTCAATGCAAATTGCTGGCCGGCCACCCCAAAAAGGTGGCCTCCCATGTGTACACAACACAAATATATGGTCAAAACCCAGAAAATGTGAACCAGGAGAGAGAAAAGCCAACTTTTTAAAGGGGTTCAAAAGGGTCAAGGACAATTACTGGCCGGCCTATACATGTTGGTGGCCTCCCAGGTGTGTACAACACAAATATGGGGTTTAGGGCTAAAGAAAGTGGCCCCGGGGTGGTCAACATTAGCTTTTTAGTGAGGAAAACGGGCGACGGAGAGCGATGAAGAAATAAAGCTGGCTTTTCAGAACAATTGCTGGCCTCCCACCCTCCTACAAGCTTTCTAACAATGAAAATAAGGTTTCCACCAAAAATGAACCAAAATCGATGCAAAACGAAGGTTCGGGGGCCGAAACACGCAGTTCGGGGCCCTGAAAACAGGCTGTTAGGCACCGAAAGTGGCGTTCGACCACGAAGTTGGTCTCCCAGGCCACAGTGTCCCTCTAAAGGGAGGAAATAAGATGTGTGCCAAAAATCGGAGCAAACAGAGGTGGTTAGGCGGTCCCGAACCGAGGCACGCGGCCGTCGACTCCGAGAAACCGGAAACCGGGCTCCAAACGGGAAAAATGGCCTACGACCACGAAACGTAGCCTACAGCCACTGAGAGATGATCTACGAGACCTCTCCCTCCCTTCGGAAAGAGAAAATAGAGAAAACAGAGCCTGGTTCATAAACCGAGGCAAGGCACGAAAGAGTCCGGAAGTCCGGAGGCAAGGCTTGCAACCGGGACTCTGAAACTTCTGAACGATCACAATATGCAATATCACCGAGCGCTCAATCAGTGACGTCTGAGTCTTAAGGTCGGTCAAAAATTGGGTGTCTACAGGTTCCTAAAATTTTCTTAGCATACAAACAAGAGGTTCAAAAACTAAATGAAATTTAGCAAACAATCTAGAGAAATGCTCAAATCAAGTTTTAAAGCCAAAGCAAATCAAGATTTAATAATCTAAAAAAATAAAAATAAAAAATAAAATGAATCTTCGAATCAAAAAGATGTTTCGACATCAGAATCTGCACCGCATTGATAATAATAAATTGAATTGGAAAAAATTCATGTTGTTACCGTTGATGTTGATCTTCGAAATCGAACAAAGCTATGAGTCGAAGAGAATTTGGGAGCTGAAATAAAGACACAGGGATTACAGAGACAAATGTTCAGTTAAGAACACGATTGAGGGTTAAGCAAAACGGGATTGTTATGGAAAAAAGTGATTTTTTGCGACAGTTAAATAATCAGTCGCAAAAAAATAGACGCAAAAACTCTTATTTCTAGTAGTAACACATCAACATTAGAAAAGTAGCAGTCAATGGATGAACTTGAGAGCTAGATAGAATATATATGAAGGCCACACTAGTAGTGTCATGATTCATGATGATAAACTACAAAGATTTGACAACTTTTGAATCTGAAATTTGAGAGCTAGTTGTTCATGCAAATGTGAATGATGTCATTTCACTAATTAAACAGTGAAATTTGATCAACAAATTAAACAATAACATCCTAAAATTCAAAGTGTTTCCTTCTGTAGGAATCCAAAATCAACAGTAATAATAATATCATTTAAAGAGGCAAAGTTATGTTAATGGGTTAATAATTTGGAAAGGTTGGAGAGTGAGTAACTGAGTGAGGGTGAAGCAAGTGGTCCAAAAAAAGAAAATGGCAGTGCAATCAAATGGGTAGCGGATCCCCCAAATTCCCAAAACATTCTCTCTTGAATATTGAGAATTGGGCCCTATTTATAGGCTTTCATTGATACCAGAATATACCAAGTGGCCAAACAATGCAGTGACATGTGTCGCGAGATATTTCGTCCTAAACCACCAAGCCTTGGTAGACACGTGTCCCTTGACATATACTATCTATTTGGCAAAAAGCCTCAACAAGTGCCACTATACTATCTGTTTAGCACGAACCTCAATATGTGCCTTTTTGGTACGAACATCAACAAGTGTCCACCTTCTCAATTCAATTTCCTAAGACATGTATTCGTAGGACTTATTACCTGCTATCAACCATACTAGTGTCTACCTTAGCACATCCTCCACCCTTAGCCACTTAACTACAAACTCCCCAGCTTCCTACGCGGACCAGCAAGTGTTATGCCTCGTACCAAGCCTAAGGGGGCTTCGTTGGTCCTGTTTGTGCAACCAAAGCAAGCCCTTGACCTGGGTATATGGAAAGGGAATCCCTTGCTTTTAGGCTACCATGTTTCCATCTTTACAGGGTCGTCGTGGTATCCTAGCATTCTTGGTGCCTGTTATCAGCTCCTACCAGTAAACGTTGGGGCCTGCTATCAGCACCGAGTGTTTGTGCATTATCTTGCCATTTTCAAGCCACTTCCTGGTCTTGGCCTATTTGGTCCGAACGAGTCGGATTTGGTTTGGTCTTCTAGTTGACTCATTTCTTTTGGGTTTTGACCTATATTCATTTAATGATACTTATTCGCCAAATTGAGGCAACTTCAATAATTAAGTCAGCATCTTAATTTCTCTCCTTCTACACCTCCAAGCTAGTTTACACTGTTTTTCAAGTGTTATCCAACAAGTACTATTAACTAAAAAAGTTTAATTACACTAAGACTCTTTGATCAACAAATTATATAATAATGTCCTAAAATTCAAAGTTTCCTCCAAGCTAGTTCGCACTGTTTTTAAAATGTTATCCAACAAGTACTATTAACTTAAAAAGTTTAATTACATTGAGACATTATTTGAGAAGTGACTTTTTCTTTTCTTTTTTTGACTTTTAACTATTTGACTATTTTAGTAGGTTGTTTTAGTTTTTGTGTTTGGGAAATTGGATTGAATTTTTTGGTTGATTGTTGTATTGAAAATATGTTTGAAATGATGTTTAAGACTAAAATGACAAATATGCCCCTAATCTAAGACATTCACATTTTCCCAAAATTGGTCTGAAGGGGCAAAATTGTCATTTACTACCGTGGTGGCAAGCTGTTAACCACATGACAGTGGCTTAGGCTACTGTTTGAGGCTATTTGGCTTTTTCGGTGTTTGAGTATATTTTAGCCCCAAACCTAAGTTCCAAATGGTGCCTAAGACTCTATTAACTATTAGCAAATACCAATTGACCTCTCACTTATGAATTTGTATATTTTAATTCCTTCAACTACAAAAATGTACCAATTTTACGTCCTCCAAACTACCTTCAGAAGGCGTATTCGGAGGGCTACGGGAAGATAGAAGAGAATGATCTTCCTCTTCTGGGAAAAAAAAATTCACCACAATTGTAACATTAATAGTACAAAGAATCATCTCATTTGCAAAAACCATTTTTGATTGTTTTTAATCCCAATTATGATAAGCAAAAAAGACTTAAGATCCAGCACTTTTGATTCATTTTCCACTTTCTATTGTCCATGGTGGTCGTATGCATACCTCAAAGAACAGCCAGCAGACACAAGAACAGCCAGCAGACACAAGAAACTACTCATACAAATCCAAAGCATGCCCGATGAATTTATACACATGTAGAGCATATCAAATTTTTCTCATAATCTATTTTTACATATCACCCCGAAAAAACTAGGGCGAAAACTCAAAAGTCAGAGCATTAACTAAACATAACCAAATGTTAGGGAAGTCAAGTGTCGCCATAAATAGTGTTGGCACCATAAATAAATAATTTCATTATTAATTATTATCTATATAATTGCAAGACATGTGACACTCTTCTACTAATTTGAAGGTTATGAAAAGTTATGAATCATTAAACACATGTGAAAAAATGATGGAGGACAAAGTGGAGAATATAGAGCATGAATTGAAGGTTAAAGGAAGTTATGGAGGCATAGAGATGAAGTGGAAGACCATGGAGTATGAAATATGGGAAATGGAAGGGTATGGTAGTTATTAGGTAGTTTTTTCCTACAAATGTTTGCCTATAAATAATTATTCATAGCTACATTGTAAAAAAGGATCCAACTCAAATTAAAGATAATAGATTTCTATTTTTTCTTGTCATTTATATTTCCTACACTTTATTTTCAACACTTCCTTTTTGAAGCATAAGAGTAGAGGTAATTAATTGTTACTTTGATTGTTCACTCAATCACCCCGATTGTTTACTCAATCACTTTTCTCCTTCTCACTCCTTTTAATTTTTCTTTTCACTACACTTGACAATTTTGAATTCCTCTTCACTGATGCAAAAGAACCGTCAACACAATCGCTTTAAAATGGCTTGAATTTAATCTGTAAGTATTTTTCAATTCTTGCTAGCACGCTCACATTTATGATATTTTCCTTCATAGGAAAAATAAGCCAATAAATAGATACTAAACAAATGAAATAGTACCCCTGTAATCTGACATTAATCACAAAAATATTAAACATTAATATTCTACAAAAGAGAACATATCCTTACAATAAGGTTATCTATCAAATTTCCCTATATTCATTGTAAAAATGCCATGGTATTTTCTTGATGTAAGAGGGCATTGAAACCTCAAAAGAAGACTACGTGCAAACATATTTACACGTTTTACACTATAAAACATGCATTCTCATCCCAACTTGAGATATTGAATTCTATTTCACCTAAATTACAAGCTCTGTACACTTACTAATTCAAACACAAGTGATCTATCTTCGCTTAACCACCTCCTCTAAATTCTTTGAAACCATTGCAGTCAAATTTGATCCTCAAATCCAAGCTCTGCACCAAGTCTGCAGTAGATATGTGACCAAAGAGCCTTTTACTAACATACCAAACAAAAGGGGAAGACTAATGAAAATAAAATTTTCAAATAACAACATTTCATGCTTGCATACGAAAGCAAAGAGCAAGCATGGAAGGCTTCCCTAAGGCAAAGTTTGGATAACAATGCATGCAAAGGCAAAGAGCAAGCATGGAAGATTCCCTTAAGGCTATGTTTGGGTGACATGAACCTTGAGGGGAGAGTGAGAATAAAATTCTTGTTCTGATGTTATACAATTGTTTGGTTTCGTTAGGAATTCTCTATGGTAAAATGATAAAATTTTAAATCATGGATCCAATTTTTATTTTTTACTCTTAAATGGCTAACATTTCTCCAGAAATATGAAATTCTCATGGGAAAGTGGGAGAATCATATTCCTACTTGATTTGGGAATGTGATTCCTACTAGAATAGGTAATCAGGAATCACTTTCTTATTCCAATTGATTTCAAAACTATAATCATGGAACCCAAAATCACATTCCCATTGCCTAAAAGTTTTTAAACAATTTCAAAGCCTATACTACCAAGTTTAACGTTGGCATGTGACACTCTCCTGCAGACCCTTGCTTATGGGTGAAGCAGTTGCTACCCAAGTCCACTAGTCAAATGACAATTGCACAGGTTTCCTTTCAAGTTGAAAAAAATATATATAAACAAAAAGTCTTGAAACTTGAAAGACGAGCATAAAATGAAGGTCTTATTTGCTTACTTTGGATCCAGCACAAGCTTTTGGACTTCCATAATCGCTGAACTTGCAGCATATAGTGATATCTTTCCTACCTGCATCAAAACTAAGAATCTAAGAAAATTCGTTGATATATAAACAAGGCCACAAAGCGAACCAATGGATAAGAAATGAAAGAAAAGAAAAAAGGATGGAGAGGAATAAAAAACATTAGCGAGAAAGGTGAAGAAGGCACTGAGTACTTCTAAGGAAAATTTCCTTCTCCTGACCTCCAACATTTGAAGCTTTCTGTCATTATCATTTGGAAGATAGCGTATTTCTTCAGCTAACCTTACAAACTCACCCAGACTTTCAAGAGATAAAAAATCAAGTCCCAACTGGACTGTGGACTGCAAATTTACAAGGAAATGAAAAAATTAACAGATAGCTATAAACTACTAACTTCCACAAGAATAAACATTTTACATACAAATGAATATATTTCTAGTGGACATTCATTGATTCTTGTTCTTCTTTTCTTTGTTTCTTTTGTAGTTAAATCTTCGCGATGCCAGACAGAAGATTTGCTACAACTTATAGACACCCCATTTTTGACCGCCCTTAAGACTTGGACGCGACTAATGGTTTACATGGTGGAGAAAGGTGTGCAGGGGAAAGGTTCAGTTTCTTCGGTAAGGAGAGAGTCAAAACTCACCTTCATACCCCTTTTTTTTTTTACCAAAACAATCTTGATCAAAAGATTTTAGACCTTAAAACCCTCTCTTTCAAAACGTTTTTGAAATAAAGTTTCTACGATGTTCCAACGCTCGCATTTTGTTAAATGTTGCGCTTTTCGGTAAACCAAGCAAGGACAAAGTAGAAATGAATGAAAGAGAGATGAAATCTTTGAAAAATCTTTCAAAACACCTTACTTAGGGGTCTGAAGTTGAAGAAAAGAAGAGAAGAGGGAAGAAACCCAGTTGGGGGAGAAAATGGGCATGAACTGTTAAGAAAGAGTCGAGCAACCCTCGCCGAATCGGGCCTATTCATTTGCATACTTGGAATCAAGATATGAGGCCACCACCATTGGAAAGAAGACTTTCGGGACTTCTGGTGGTCTGGTATAGCCACCTGCCTGTGTTTGCGGTGAGTTCCTAGGAGACCAACTGAGACAGTGGAAACTAGAGTTCGAATGGCTTATGCCTAGAACGCAAAGGTTCGGGATTTCCGAGACTAAAGTCTGGTTTAAATACCCAAGGGTATATCCTCGGCTTGAAATCTGTATGGCAGCCCCATAGATAGAGATAGCATCTGTGTGCACCTCAATTCTGGATACTGATTCAACCTAGTCTGTCACGCTGTTGGAGAATAGGGAAAGCTGCAACCATAGTCAGGGAGAAAAGTAGTACCTGTGGTTCAACTGAGAAGAAGCGGGAGATCCCCAGCAGCATGAGGTAAGTCATTGCCAATTGCCACTGTGAGGTACCTTCATTTCCTAGCTATTACATTGCATTTCAGTTATTACATTACAGTGCATTGCATAAATCCTCAATCTTCAAACCGGCTTCGCGTAGCGTATAAGTCCAATTTTCAAACTGGCTTCGCGTAGCGTATAAGTCCAATCTTCAAACCGGCTTCACGTAGCGTATAAGTCCAATTTTCAAACCGGCTTCGCGTAGCGTATAAGTCCAATCTTCAAACTGGCTTCGCGTGGCGTATAAGTCCAATTATCAAAATATTTCTGCATATCATTTTATCTTGCCCCTGAACTACGCTGGTTTGATTCCTTGCAAAAGGATACGTACGCAACCTGCGGGCGCAACTATTTATTTGTCTGTACTTTGTCTGTTTGCCCAAGTCTTCGGCCTTGTCAAAAATGGGTCGTCTCTGGGCTTTGACATTCACTCCCGTCACTTCTTGACTTCCGAGTTCTGTCAAAGAGGGGCAACTGTAGACACCCCATTTTTGACCGCCCTTAAGACTTGGACGCGACTGATGGTTTACATAGTGGAGAAAGGTGTGTAGGGGAAAGGTTCAGTTTCTTCGGCAAGGAGAGAGTCAAAACTCACCTTCATATCCCTTTTTTTTTTACCAAAACAATCTTGATCAAAAGATTTTAGATCTTAAAACCCTCTCTTTCAAAACATTTTTGAAATAAAGTTTCTACGATGTTCCAACACTCGCATTTTGTTAAATGTTGCGCTTTTCGGTAAACCAAGCAAGGACAAAGTAGAAATGAATGAAAGAGAGATGAAATCTTTGAAAAATCTTTCAAAACACCTTACTTAGGGGTCTGAAGTTGAAGAAAAGAAGAGAAGAGGGAAGAAACCCAGTTGGGGGAGAAAATGGGCATGAACTGTTAAGAAAGAGTCGAGCAACCCTCGCCGAATCGGGCCTATTCATTTGTATACTTGGAATCAAGCTATGAGGCCACTACCATTGGAAAGAAGACTTCCGGGGCTTCATTTTGCACTCAAGAATCTCCTAAAGCCAATTCCGGACGAGGGAGATATGGTTGATTGAAGTAGGGCATCACTCCGGTTGGACTGAATCTGCGCGGCTTCACCAAAACAGGCATAACTTTTTGCACAAGAGGCATTTTAATGCAAGGTTTGCGCCATTGGAAAGATAACTTCCGGGGCTTCAATTTGGACACTTGAACGGCCACCATTGGACTTCCCTATCACTGGCCGGCCACCTTTCTTTCCGGCAGACCCATTTTTTGTCCAAAAAAGTAGCAGGCCGGCCAGAAAAGGTGGCAGGCCGGCCACCTACCTGGTTGGATGACCATTTTTGCCCTTTTGAGCTGGCCGGCCATGATCCCCTTCCCAAGTGTGTTCCAGGTGTGCAATTTGTTTTCCTCTAGACCCTATACCCGAGGGTCTTTCCTTTTGGGGGGAAATTTGAATTGGTTTTCCCCTCCATTTTTCCCCTCTTTCCTCCACTCCTTTCCCTATAAAACCAGCACCCTCAGCTGCATTTTAGGGGTTACAAAACTTGGTTAGGGCATTATACATACAACTTCCATATCTCTCTCATCCAAGCTCCAAAACCCTAATTTCTTGGCCACTTTTACCCTACAACCCATAGCACCACACCTCTACACTCTATTCCAGCACATTGGAGGACATTTGAAGAGGTTAGAAGCTCACAAATTTGGTCCAAAAGCTACTAGTTTGCTGCTCTTCAAGGGTGAGTCATCTTTCTCCTTTTTCTAGTCTTTTCTTGCTCTATATCTAAGCCTTGCTTGCAAGCATTTTTTGGCTCCGACCCAAACTGTAAATACCCATATTTTGAGCTCTTTTTCATGTTTGATCAAGGACCTCTTGTTGTTTGAGGTCTCCTACTACCACTTGCCTCTTTAACTCTCTTGTAGGTCTTTTTCTTGCATGATATGTTAGGCTTGTTTATGAGCTGTTTTGGACTTTTCCATAAACTGTGAAATATTTTATTTTGAGCCCCTCTTCAACTTTGTTGAAGGGCTCTCCTCTGTTTGAGAACAGAAGCTGTCACTTGCCTCTTTATCTCTCTTTCAGGTCAATCTTTGCATAGTATTTTAGGCCTATTTGTGAGTTGTTTTGGACCTTGACATAAACTGTGAAATATCTTGTTTTGAGCCCCTCTTCAACATTGTTGAAGGGCTCTCCTCTGTTTGAGAACAGCAGCTGCCACTTGTCTCTTCACCCCTCTTTTAGGCCTTTTCTTGCATGATAGTTTGGCCTTATTTGTGATTATTTTCGTGGCTTTATGTAAACTGTAAAGTGCCCTTTTTTGAGCCCCTCTTCAACTTTGTTGAAGGGCTCTTTGCCATTTGGGGCCAGCTTCTGTCCCTTTGTGTTTAATCTCTCTTTTAGGGCCATTTTTGCATGATAGATTAGCCCTATTTGTGTTCATTTTTTAGGCTTGTTATAAACTGGAAATATGCATGTTTTGGGACTGTCTTGCATCTGTCTTCATGCTTCATGATAAAATAACGCATGTTTTGTATAGCTATAGGCCAATGCGTATGCCTAGTTTTGTGTTTCGGGGCTATTCCATGCATCGGGTGCCATGTTTCCATGTTTCGGGACCATTTTGCATCAAATTTCAGTGCTGAAACTTGCATGTTTGTATGCCATATTTCGTTCCTTGCCATGCCTCGTTAGAGTGCCATTTGTGCCTTAGGATCGGTCCTCAGTTTGCGTGCATATGTGCACGCATTTCAAGTGTCTCATTTTCATCTCATGGCTACTGATGTGAGTGTGGCTGAGGTCCACTCATGTTGGTATAAGTCCATTGTGCATTGTGTATACCATTTCGATTCATAACATTGCGTATGCTAGGTTGTATGTTAGAGCATTGTGTATGCCTTGTTACATCGTGCATTGTGTATGCCATCTCATAGCATTGTGCATGTTAAGTTGCATATTAGTTGCATTCATGCATGTCATGCATATTGCATTGTGCTTGGGATAGGAGTTAGCCCGAGCACGGAAAACAAGGGACGTTTCGCACTTCGAGTGACGGAACGTGTCTCAAATCCCAGTCACCGACACTCCGGATAATCCATGATGGAGTTTAGGTCTTGTCGTGTTTATATGTGCATTCATTTCATATTGAGTTGTGCCATTCGACTCCTCGGCCATCATGCATCGATATGCGTGATTGGTGGCACAAGGATCGAGGACTACACTCTCCGAAGAGTAGTCATGCATACATATGTGAAAATACTTTGCCATGCCCCTTTGTTGCTCTCTGTTGCAGCAAATCAGAAATCGGCAACCTTCCGGAGCCTGGCACGCATCCCAAGAATAATTGCAAACAGAGGCAAACCGGGGCATCACAAGGGATTTTCCGACAAAGGCAACCGGAGCACGCATCATTCATCATCCGGAGCAGATTTGAGGCAGTCCCTGGCTTGCATGCCAATTTATTGCTTTCCTAATTTAATTTGTTAATTAATTACGGTTTTGTACATATTTGGACTGTAATTATTCATTTGGGACTATATATTATTTATTCGGACCCTCTGAGCGAGGACACAACTGTAATAAGTGTGCGTGTGTGTGATATATGTCTTCCAACCCCACGTCTTTCTCCCTTTTATTTACCCGCTTATGATGGTTAGATTAGAA
>NW_021027054.1:572335-618442 GCF_004153795.1 Camellia sinensis
GCAGCCTTCGAAACTTGGCACGCATTCCAAAACAATTGGCAAACAGGGCAACCGGGGACATCACAAGGGATTTTCCGACACAGAGTAACCGGAGCATTGCCTCATTTCATCATTCCCGGAGAGATTTGGAGGCAAAGTCCCTGGCTTGCATGGCCAATTTATTTGCTTTCCTAATTTAATTTTTAATTAAATTAGGATTTTGACATATTTGGATGTAATTATTCATTTGGGACCTGTATATTATTTTATTCGGCAACCTCCCAGTGAGGGCAATGTTGAGATAAGTGTGCGTGCGTGTGATGTATGTCTCACCCCCGTCTTTTCCCTTTTATTTACCAGCTTATAGATGGTTAGATAGGACATGTTCAATAGCATACAGTATGATAGCTGTTTGCATTCATTCATCTGTTTTGCATGCACCGGGCTCGGCGCATCATACTAACTGCATTTTGTATTACAATTCCAGAGTTGATACATGTTAGGCTGTAACAATTTCATATGCCATGTCTAGAATAAGCCGGCCTGTTATAGTGGCACTTTTGCATGTGTTGCATTGGCATTCTGTTATAATTAGGATCTATGCATAGGATTTCTAATTAGGCTTTCTGTCTTTGGCTTTGGGAGTACTCGGTAAGTTTTTGCTTTAGCATCCTGCATTGCTGTTGTGAGTGACTGCCATGATAGCATGATTACCAGAGGCTAATTGCTTATGTCATATAACTGCCTGATGCCTGTGGGTGAAGGTTGGGTTATTTGGATTCGGAACAATTCGTTGACTGTGAGTTTTTTTAAAGGCCCACTAGAAGTGGGTATAAAATCATGTTTTTCTAAAACCCACCCGGGGGCAAAATCCACGTTTAGTCCCTACTTGCGGGTAGCACCATCAAAACCATTTTCAATAAACAAACATGAAACGTTTTGTTCCAATTCAGGCGATGCCATCTTACTTGTATGTTGTGCGCTCACATTAGTAAATCTAGGCTAATAACCGGAATAAAACGCATAATGTTTTCAAAATATAGATATCATGGTTAGTTAGAGGCCGATCTTTGTCGGCGCGAAGCGGGGGTGCTCATCACGATAGTGACCTTCCCGCAAATCGTACCCAATGTTCCCGAGCCGAGACAAACTTTGGTTGATGACTGACACGTGGCCTTAGGCAAAACGGACGTCAGGGTTTCCTAAATTCCTCCAAAATAAAACATTTAGGCTGGCGACTCTGTATCTGGCAAAGCAGTCCACATGTTGGCACTTCTTTTCAAAAATCGTTTCTCAAAACAATTTGCTGGATTTGGACTCTTTGGTTCAGATTAAGAACCGTGACAATTTGAGAGTCCAGCTGTTAAGTGAACCCAATAACGAACGACGGGGGACTTCTCCTCCCCGGGCGTTCGGACGTCTCACAATCTTTCTACGAGGTAAGGCATTTTTCATGCAAGGCTTTGAATGGCTGCTTAGAAATAAACTTTTTGCTGCCCCCTAATGAAGCACTGAAGTACAAAAATGGATGTTTTGTTAGCCCTTGTCGCACACATTTTCGGACACTGGGCACGAAGAGGAACATGTGTCTGACATTGCCACATTCGCATGCCCTTTTTTTCAGTATCTTTTTTCATTGGACACGGTGAGGAACACACTTTGGGAACATACCGTGGATCTGATTTTTACTTGTCCAGAAGCTAATTCGGGGGTCATATATTAATAAGAGGTTGAATTTTAATAATATATATACGAGCTCATTAGCAAAGTCTCAACAACACAACACAACACAACACAAATTCTAACAGTTGTGAAATTGAGAGAATTGGCTTCCTGACAATTCCCTGGAGCCTGATCATAGCACAGCAAATTAAAACAATTAATTCTATCTACTTTCTCTCCTCTTCTTCTTTTTTCTTTTTTTTTTTCAGCAGCAGAAGGGATTTATTTCGAAAAAAAATAAGTTTAGTACAAAAAGGATAAGGAATCCTCAAAAAGATAACAAGTTATAACTCAAAAAAAATCAAACCAAAAACTACATGCATCGCACATAAAACAACCCAATCCCTAGAAATCAAAGGAGTGGGATCCCCTTTAAAGGGGGCCACTCACTTGAATCCAAAAGCAATTTGACAACTATGATCACTAACATGTCCATCCACCACATTACCAAAAAACCACCACCTCACCAAGCTCACTACACCCACCACACAACGCCCTTAACCTCCACTTCCACTTCCACTATCACCTAATTAAATAGGGCTGTTAACACTCCCATATCCCAACCAACCTTCTAACATGGATATACACTATCATTTCAAACAGCAACAACGCAAGTCTGTGTCCACATATATGTATATCAACATATATGTGAAATGTTTATATGCCAATACATTGTATAGCATACACAAATAAATTCAGGGCATCCTACGTCAAGTATTGCAAGGTGAAATTTTGACCAATTAACTTTTACATTGTTGGCCAATGAAAAATCAAGCTGCCGGCCAAACCTGTCACTAAGACAATCACATAACTCTCTAATTGATTGGTTTCCTTCTCATTATCTAATTCATCATCATTGGCCATGAAACAGCAACTTGGCGGCAGAGAAAAAAAAATAGAGAGAGATAGTACTATTGTTTGGGTAGAGATTGAATTATAGAGAAAGAGGGGGCCTTCAACCCCAATTTCTTGAAGAAGATGAGCGGGGAATTCTACATTCCTTCTAATTCACTACTGAAGGTCATTATTTCCAACCTTTATTTGATTATTTTCAACGTACATTTATTTAACTGTTTTATGGACAAAAACTTCCTTCCTACAAAATGTGGTGGCAAGGGAGGTTCCCACTCACACTTTCTCTTAACCACTGGGGGTTTTGCCTAAATGAAAAAACACAGAGAACATAGAGCAATTTGCCTTATTTATTGTCATAAATCGGTAAAAGCCACTCTACAAATTTCATTGTTGTTGCCAAAAACAAAAAACCTTTATTAATTATAGGTCCCTCCCAATGACAGGAAAAAATGCATTTCAAAAGAAAACAATTCCTTAAGAATCTCTAAGGTCCTAGTATACTTTCCTTTCTCTTACAGCGCATGGATTAGAAGCCAAAACAAAAGATCCTACTGAAACAAAAGAGCCCAAAAGAAAAACACACTCAATGCAGTTGATATTCGATTCCCATAAGCAAATCTTGTAAATAGGGATGGAACTTATTGCACTGCTCGAAAAAACAACTTGTTGAATGAAATATTCTTAGCTTCAAGTGATGCTAAGAAAATGTATTTTGAAAGGGTATCAATACAACATTTTCATCCCAACTTTAGGCTTCAAGTTGTACGAAGCAAACTTCTTTGGCAGGAATGCGGTCCATCTTTGCCAAACCATAGCTAGCCATAGGACGCTGTGGAACCTATGATCCCCATTGGTGGGAAACATGACAGAATGGCCAAGGCACCTTATGATTCTAGAAAGACCTCTCTCTCTCTCTCTCTTGTGGGACTGGCTAAGGCAGCAGACATCCAAGGAGTGGAAGGTGCCCAGTTCCTTTGCAACTATGACTCCAATAATCCCTGTTGTGTACCAAGATAGACTTAGGGGTTGTTTGGAGGGTGTCCCTAAATGTCTTCCTATTAGCCTAGCCCCCAAAGTTAAAGATAAACATGGCTCGACTGTATTCAATGTTAACTACCAGATCAGTAGAAGTTCTTATTACATCACATTCTCAAGGTAATACAGGCCAAGGCATTACATATACTTTCTCCCTAAATTGCAGTTTCACCACAAAGTGGGGAGGGATAGATGTTATCCACATTCCCGTATGGATGGCCAACACATGGTTGTCCCTGGATAACATGCAATGAACATTTCTGAATATTAACAGGTGCCAACAAAAAGCACCGTTTAAGAAAAATGAACTTGCTATATGAATAGAGGTGAATCATTCAAAGCAAATGGCACGCTTTTCAGCAGCACAACCACATTATTTGCCACACATATTATTAAACTACCGACCATCAATCTAAACACACTCAAAAGAAAAAGAAAAAAAAAAAATGGCACTCCAAGCAAAGTGTACGTGTAAAATCGAAATGTACAATTTCTTAATGCTTGATATCAATAGGGGCTCCAAAGTCTTAACATGGTATACATTGGTTGGGAAACAATTGGAAATCTAACAAGTATCAGAGCTCTGTTTCATGAGGTCCCTGGTTCAAGCCTTTGTCACTATCTTACCTTGTGGTCAAATGCTCTCCTGTTCATTATATATCTTTTTTGCACCTTGTTAGACAATTTTTTTTGGGCTCCCTATGTTGGGGAGACCGGATCTCACACCAAGGGGGAGTTGTTAGCTCATTCCTAACCAGCTCACTGTTTGCGACCAATTGGGTGATCTGAACAAGCATTAATCTCCAGCCCATAACTACATAATTGGCAGCATTAATGTGTTCTAATTCGGCATTGTTTTTTATCAACTCATGTTTAATGTTCACAAATTATAAATATAAGTTATTCTATATAACTACAATAATTCGCCTCGAAGATTCCTCACTTGGAAAGGACAAGCAGCAGGGATGATACAGCTTGCCCTAAATGCATGTTCAAATATGACCATGGCTTCTACTCCTGAAAAGAATCAAACTTCCATATCTAATCGTCTAAACTATTCTTTCTACTTTCTTTGTTGATCAGTATTCTTACAATACCCAGGTTGAAATGACCGTGCAAGAGCTTGAAACAACCCGCCAGAACCCAATAGAGCCTTTTGTGGAATTTGTTGCAAGGTGGAGGGCAAAGGCAGCGCAGATGAAAAATCGCCCTTCTGCCAATCTTTGATCGGGCGAGCGGGGGTGCTCACGAAGTGACCTTCCCCAATCGTACCCAAGTTCCCGAGCCGAGGCAACTTTGGTGATGACGGACACGTGGCCTTAGGCAAACGAGTCAGGGTTTCCTAAATTCCTCCAAAATAAAACATTTAGGTGGCGACTCTGTATCTGGCAAAGCAGTCCATGTTTGGCACTTCTTTTCAAAAATCTGTTTCTCAAAACAATTTGCTGGATTTGGACTCTTTGGTTCAGATTAAGAACCGTGACAATTTGAGAGTCCGAGCTGTAGTGACCCCAATACGAACGGACGGGGGACTCTCCCTCCCGGGGCGTTCGGGGACGTCTACACAACTCTTTACGAGGAAGCATTTTTCATGCAAGCGCTTTGAATGGGACTGCTTATGAAATAACTTTTTGCATGCCCCCTATGAAGCACTGACAGTACAAAATGGATGTTTTGTTAGCCTTGTCGCACACATTTCGGACACTGGCACGAAGAGGACATGTGTCTGACATGCCACATGGCATGCCCTTTTTTCAGTAATTTTTTTCATTGGACACGGTGAGGACACACTTTGGGACATACCGGGATCTGATTTTACTTGTCCAAAGCTAATTTCGGGGGTCATATTATAAGAGGTTGAATTTTAAAATATATATAGAGCTCATAGCAAAGTATCAACAACACAACACAACACAACACAAATCTAACAGTTGTGAAATTGAGAGATTGGCTTCTGACAATCCCTGGAGCCCTGACATAGCACAGCAATAAAACCAATTATTCCTATCACTTTCTCTTCTTCTTCTTCTTTTTTCTTTTTTTTTTTATCAGCAGCAGAAGGGATTTTATTCGGAAAAAAAATAAATTTAGTACAAAAAAGGATAAGGAATCCTCAAAAAGATAACAAGTATAACTCAAAAAAAATCTAAACAAAAACTATGCATCGCACATAAACACCCAATCCCTAGAAATCAAAAGGAGTGGGACCCCTTTAAAAGGGGGCCACTCACTTGAATCCAAAAGCAATTTGACAACTATGATCACTAACACTGTCCATCACCATTACCAAAAAACCACCACCTCCACCAAGCCTCACTCACACCCACCACACAACCCCTAACCTCCACTTCCACTTCCACTATCACCCATAGGGCTGTAACACTCCCATATCCCAACACCTCTCAACATGGATATACACTATCATTTCAAACAGCAACAACACAGTCTGTGTCCACATATATGTATAAACATATATGTGAATGTTTATATGCCAATACATGTATAGCATACACAAATAAATTCCAGGGCAATCCTACGTCAAGTATTCAAGTGAATTTGACCAATTAACTTTTCCATTGTTGGCCAATGAAAAATCAAGCTGCGGCCAAACCTGTCACTAGACAATCACATAACTCTCTAATTTGATTGGTTCCTTCTCATGATCTAATTCATCATCATGGCCATGAAATACAGCAACTATGGCGGCAGAGAAAATAAAATAGAGAGAGAATAGTACTATTTGTTTGGGTAGAGATGAATATAGAGAAAGAGGGGGCTCACCCAATTTCTTGAAGAAGATGAGGGCATTTACATCCTTCTAATTCACTACTGAAGGTCATTATTTCCAACCTTTATTTGATTATTTTCAACGTACATTTATTTAACTGCTTTTATGGACAAAATTCTTCCTAACAAAATGTGGTGGCAAGGGAGGTCCCCTACCACTTTTCTTAAACCACTGGGGTATTTTTGCCTAAATGAAAAACCACAGAGAACATAGAAGCAATTTGCCTATTTATTGTCATAAATGGTAAAGCCACTCTACAAATTTCATTGTTGTTGCAAAAACAAAAAACCTTAATTTAATAAGGTCCCTCCTCAATGACAGGAAAAAATGCAATTCAAAAGAAAACAATTCCTTAAGAATCCTCTAAGGTCCCTAGTATACTTTCCATTTCTCTTACAGCATGATTAGAAAGCCCAAAACAAAAGTCCTACTGAAACAAAGAGAGCCCAAAAAGAAAACACCTCAATGGCTAGTGATATTCAGATTCCCATAAGAAATCTTGTAATAGGGATGAAACTTATTGCAACTGCTGAAAAAACAACTGTTTGAATGAAATATTTTAGGCTCTCAAGTGATGTCAAGTAAAATGTATTATTGAAAGGGTATCAATACATCATTTTCATCCCAACTTTAGGCTCAAGTTGTACGAAGCAAACTTCTTTGCCAGGAAGCGGTCACTTTGCAAACCATAGCCTAGCCATAGGACGCTGGTAGGAACCTATGTCCTCCATTGGTGGGAAACATGACAGATGGCCCAAGGCACCTTATGATTCTAGAAAGACCTCTCTCTCTCTCTCTCTTGTGGACTGGCTAAGGCACAGGACTCGCAAGGAGTGAAGTGCCCAGTCTCTTGCAACATATGACTCCAATAATCCTGTTGTGTACCAAGATAGACTTAGGGGTTGTTTGGGGTGTCCTAAATGTCCTTCCTAGGCCCTAGCCCCCAAAGTTAAAGATAAACATGGTCTCACTTGTATTCAAGTTACTAACCAAGTCATAGAAGTCTCTTATTACATCACATTCTCAGGTATAAGGCCAAGGCATTAAAATACTTTGCTCCCTAATTGCAGTTCAACCTACAAAGGGGAGGGACTAGATGTTATCCACATCTCCCGTATGATGGCCAACACATGGTTGTCCCTGGATAACATGCAATGAACATTTCATGAATATAACAGGTGCCAACAAAAAGCACCGTTTAAGAAAAATGAACTGCTATATGAATAGAGGTGAACATTCAAAGCAAATGGCACTTTTCAGCAGCACAACCAGCATTATTTGCCACACATATGATTAAACTACCACCCATCTAACACACTCAAAAGAAAAAGAAAAAAAAAATGGCACCTCCAAGCAAAGTGTACGATAAAATCGAAGTACAATTTTCATAATGCTTGATACATAGGGCTCCAAAGTCTTAACATGGATAACATTGTTGGGAAAAATTGGAAATCTAACATAGTATCAGAGCTCTAGTTTCATGAGGTCCTGGGTTCAAGCCTTGTCACTATCATTACCTGTGTCAAATGCTCTCTGTTCTATATATCTTTTTTGCACCTTGTTAGACAATTTTTTTGGCTCCCTATGTGGGAGACCGATCTCACACAAGGGGGAGTGTTAAGCTCATTTCCTACCAGCTCACTTTTGGGACAATTGGTGATCTAACAAGCATAATCCTCCAGCCATAACTACTAATTGGGCACATTAATGTGTTCTAATTAGGCATTGTTTTTTATCAACTCATGTTTAATGTTCAAAATTATAAATTAAAGTTATTCTATAACTACAATGAATTCGCCTGAAGATTCCTCACTTGGAAAGGACAAGCAGCAGGGATGAATACAGCTTGCCCTAAATGCTGTTCAAATGACCATGGCTCTACTCCTGAAAAAGAATACAAACTTCATTTAATTTGTCTTATCAAAAAACACATTCAATTGTGAATTAGCATTTAGAAAAAGATAAAATAAAATATATATATGTATCAGATTGCAATCCAGTGATCATTGGCCATGTAAACTAGCATTTAGTCAATTTTCAGTGTTTTTCATTCAATACAAGGCCAATTAATAGTGCAAATGTGGAACTAAACATTTATATACTTCAAAAGAAAAGTCAAAAACAACTATGCTCTATGCAAGTGTAATATGTCTATGCAGCAGGGTTAGATCTCAGGGCCAAAATTTTTATACATCAACCTACGAGATGCCCTTAATGGTCAGGGACAGCTGATTCAAGTTTGAGCAGTCCAACTTGAAGAACCAAGACCATGCAAACTACCTTTTAAGCAAAACCTAGCAAATGGAAAAAAAATATAACCCAACACAACCACTAAGGCACATGCAGAATGTCAGACTACTGAAAATTGTAAACATTGATAATTTCTCATACCGAAATCTTCCTTCAATTTTCTTTTATGATTCCTGTTCAAGAAAATGTCTGCATCATATAGAGGACGCGTTGCCTGGGATCCAAAGAGTAGAATCAACAACATGCACTAAATTCAAATCGATAATGTAGAAGAAATCTGAAATCTAAAATTAGTAGAAACAACCAATTAAACTTACAACGTCATTTATTAGACTTTCAGTCTTTCCCAAGTCCTTACAGTGAATTCTCAAATACTCAATCAGCTTTGGAACATCCGGTCAACGGAAGACATCCCAAAGAGCTCCTGGTTGTTTCAAAAATCTCTCTACTAGCCCTGTTCAAGTCTTCACAATTAACAATTTTCTCTTCAAGAGTTGTAGTAGTTTCAATTCTTTGATCGTCCATTCTCTCATCATTATGTGCATTTAACTTAGCCTCACAGTCGTTTTGTCTATCCTGTACACCAAGTCATAATTTAGGTGACCCTGCCTCATCCAAACTAATTTGTCGACTTCCTGGTGATTCTTTTGCTTCAGCTTCCTCAAAGGTTATCTTCTCAATCTTTGTCTGCTGCCAATTTTTTAACTTTACTTCACATGTATGCACCAGAAGGTATACCTGACCATAGTTCAGGAGATTGTTCTTCAAATTATTCCGCCACTTCGCAAATTCACATTAAATCAAGAGACCACCATAGGGTAAAGTAACCAACCATTACATTCAGGGGTATTTTGTTAAAGATGGCACAAAATTCAGGTGGTTGCATTAGCACTACTACACAAGTTCAATTGTGATAGCTCCATGAATCATTCAATATGCAAAATGGAGATGTGTTCACCTGGTACATAATTCGGCTCCTCAGATTGTAACGTATAAGTTTGATATGCAACTACTTTTTTTAAGTAAGAATGTATGTATTATTATAATAAAAAAGGAGCACCGAGGAGGTGCCCATGTACAAAAAGTGAACCGACACATCAAACTACGGTAGAAGCTTTACGAAGTCCAAAATTTGGTCCAAGAATGTATCATCCCCACCTGAAAACCAACTAATTCAAGATGGCTAAAATTCTACTTTTCAAAACTTACATATGAAACTATAAATAGACTACTCAACATTTTAACTTAAAAAAATAATATATTCAAGATTTTAACCCTAAAATAGTGTTATCTAAAATTGTGAATCCACCTAAATCAGGAGGAAAACAAATATGATTTCAAGCATAAGTTACACTTTTACTCCTTTAATTCTTTTTATCAGCATTTTCACTCCGTAATTCACTCATAAATGTTTAAGAATAATGGCATACAGCCAAAAGGAAGAAAAGCATAGGTAATGGAAGAAATTGCAAAACTACCACCCATTGTATCATATGATATGCAAAGGGAAGATATTTCTTAAAGGACGATGGACATGGGTCACTAAGAAAGGAGAACATGGAATTCACCATGTCACGGATACTGAAATGGAGATTGTTCACTGAATCACCTCTACCAAGTTCTTCATTCATCCCATAAGAAATAAAAATCTTAGGGCCCACATCATTCTGCAGGGAATAATGAGGCAATTTGGCAGCAACATTTAAGAGACCCCACTTGGAATGGATGTACTCAAGCAATGGTAGTTTACTAATGAAATTGGGTCTCTGATACAACAAAATATCTTCAGAAGCAGTAGGGGAAGGCCAGTCCTTCAACTTTAACATTTGTGGCCAACCATTTTCATGGATTCGACCCTTTGAGTATCCCTTGATAAACTGACCAAGCTCAATATTTACCTACCAACACATCAAGCACAACAGGCAGATATCAGAACATTTGGCATAGCATAATAGCAAATTATCAACCCAACCCAATAATACGAAGAGAAAAAATAAAAAAATAAAACACAAGAAATGCGATCCAGATACAATAGATGAAACAATATACAAAATATAGACAATCAGGGGTCAGTTTTATCCATTCCATAATTGGGAGTTTGATGAAGCCTACCTCAAACCAGTCTAAGAAATCTGTAGCCTTCACATTTCTGCTATCATCCTTCATTTTCTCTTCTGTTGTCTCCATATAACCATGGGATCCCAGCTTGACATCAACAAGCCATAACAAGTTCACCCCAGATCCAACGCTTTCTAAAATCTGCAATCCCATCAACTTTTATATCTTCAGAAGTCGAACAGTACAAGAACTTTTATATCCTTCATTTTCTCTTCTGTTGTCTCCATATAACCATGGGATCCCAGCTTGACATCAACAAGCCATAACAAGTTCACCCCAGATCCAACGCTTTCTAAAATCTGCAATCCCATCAACTTTTATATCTTCAGAAGTTGAACAGTACAAGAAATTGTCATTGCAGTTCTCTCTCTTTGCATATTCGAAGAGCCTAGAGTTAAACCCAATTTCTTGTGAACTGCCAGTAACATAAACCTTACAGCCAATAACCATTTCCTCATAATTTTTTACCAGTTTTGCAACCCAATTCATCTTAAAAATTCGTTTTAAGGTCAATGACAGGCAACCACAACTGCCATACTCCTTTGATGGGCACGGAATACTGCCATTGCTGTTGGCTTTCCAATTAAAGAACTTGTCTGATAACTTCAACCTAAGTTTTGATTGTTTAACTTGCTCTGTTACAGTTATTTTATACTCTGTTCTCCCATCAAGCTGATTTTCCAACTCTCCTTTAACACCATGGATAGATGCTTCCCTAAGATCTTGGCAGCAGCTTAGGCACAGATCATAAGAGCAATTCGCACAGTGCCGATGATAATCAATAATGTAAAATAAACTGATGTATATTATTGATTGATAGTTGTTTACAAGATTGTTGTTATTTTGATGTGTTAATTACAGGTGGTGAGGTACTAATTATATAGGAGAGGATTGGGGAGTAGGTGAGTGTATGTGGTAGGTGAGTTGAGTGGAGGTGGTAGTGTGGTAGGTGAGTTGAGTGGAGATGGTAGGTGATGATATATTCTAACAAATAATGGGTATCCTACAACAATCACTGCAAGAAAACACAGCACAATAAATGATATGTCAGAAGTTCACATGATACTTCTATATCTGCTAACAAATTAGCCCCATCAAGAAGGCATAGAATCAACCAAACTCTCAATCTTCATCATGCAAAAAATTTAAAACAAAACAAAACAAAATTATAAAATCAAATTGATCGCCGCAGACGAGCTAACACAATTAAATCTGAACCGTCAATAAATATTATTGAGAGTACCAGCACATCTGCTCATCTGCATTCAATTTTGTCCTGACAAGATCTATTTCGTTTCCTGGAGAAAAAAGTACAGAAGGTCACTTCATTATGGACGCCAAATGTAGAAACCTTTTAAACTCTAATAGCTATTAAAAATTCAAAAGCTACTTACCTCAAAGCTTTCTTTCTAGCTCCACTTCAAAGCATTGTTCATGATGGATCTACTTAACTACAAGAAGGACCAATGTCAAGAGGCAACGAAGATACTGTAACTTATCCTGGACGGGGTATCTCCCTTAATTTGTGATATTTTTTAATAATGAAGTACAGATTCCATCTTTCAAACTTCACCTGCTGTTTTGGGTTCTTTTCATTATTTCGAACCTTGGCCTTCCCCTTTCCCCACTTCCTATTGGCTAAGCAGCATGGAAACTTCTAGGGAGGAGCAAGGCCCCTTAGGAGTTTCCTGCTACTAAGGGCTAGCATCAAACAATGTTGGACATCCATGTTGGACATGCATCAAACAATGACACTTCTCAGACAATCCAAGAATCAAATCCGAGATTTCTTCAACACCAAACAGATTCAACTTCATAATTTCATATACATTCATGACACTTGGCACAAATTTTGGTAACGCTTCTCGAACACCCCTGGGCACGATCTATGAGGTGTGAATTTCTTAATAGTAACAATGTTCGGCATTCTCAGCAACACAACTTACACAATCCAAATGTGTTGAAACATTTCTAAAATGAATAATGTACACAATAAACATAAAATATACAATGGACAATTCTTAACAAATGAAAATAACATAGAAACAGAGTTTAAAAAAAAAAAAATTGAAAAGAATGTATTAAAAAAGCAAGAAATAGGAGTATGCATTATATAAAAAAACAAATTACTGTATATATTTTTCTTATACATCATGCATAAAAGATACATAGATATATTAATATATTGCCTCATAATTGTCGTGTCATGTCCATTCTTTTAATTTTTGTTGTATTGGCCTATCTGATTCATGTCATGTCTTTGCACCATATATGTCTGCTATATAGCCTATTGGATCTTACCATCCTAACTTTGTCCAAAGTACAATGGGAAACACAAATGCCACTAGAATCAAAGGACTAGTCAGAGACCATTGCAAGGGAACATTGCTTATTTCTAAGTTCCATGCAGTTAAAAAAACTACAAGAAGGATAAACGTGGAATTATTTTGTTTTTTTTGACTTCAACAAGATAAGAAGGTTAATACACATGACTGGAACACAGATAGTTTTGGTATGTGGAATAAGAATCAAAATGTGATACATCATACGTGTTAAGATATGGTACGATAGTGGTAAACTTGTGAAGATTATAATATTAAATTTAAGTCACTTCTAAAGCATTTTTTTTTAACAATTAGGTCTCGTTTGGCAACATCACTTTTTAGCCTAAAAGCCAAAAGTCACTAAAAAAACCAAAAATCCAACAATCTATATCAAAAAGTCAAAGATTCCCTTTTCTTTCTACTTTTTGCACATCTTTTTATAAAAAACCAAAAAATCATCCCAAACATACTAGTTTTTTTTATATCATATTTTAGCCAAAAAGTTACTAAAAAATCATGTTCCCAAACGAGGCCTTAGACATCCAATAAACTATAGTTTATTGTTTTTTAAATTAATTATGTTAAAATCGCATTTCTAGGAATATTATGGCCCATCTTTTTTGCATTTTATCTTTCCATCACTCTCATTAGATCTTAGTTCATTATATTTTTTTTTTCCCTCCTAAGGAAACTTTCAAGGAAAGAAATAGGAAACAAAATTGGAATGGAATTGCATTGCATTGCTAAATTCACTATTTTGAAATGAAAGTGTACCACGTTTTGGAACGTGCATTCCAAAACATAAATTCCTAAAATATGAGCATTTTCTGGTAACACTGGACATCAAATTATTCTCAATAAGGATTCTGCAAGTGCAACTACACAACGGCAGAAGGTGACAACTGACAAGAGATCCTTTAAGGCTCAGTAGTGCCATCAAAAGAGATGATTGCCTCCATGTGTAGCAAAGTTAGCTAATTGCAACATAAAATCACCAATAACAAAAAAAAATATAGTAAAAACTTTTATAAGTGGATCAATCCTCATTATCAAAATGCATCCAGAAAAGACTCTTCTTGAATGCAATTTTCTTATATAGTAAAAAAATATACAGTCTTTAACCATTGACATGATGGTGGTATTTTATAAAGATAATAACACTAATAGCATCAATAACAAAAGCTTTACGTTAAATATCACAATTCAACTCACCATCATAGTGCTAGCATCAAAGACATTTTGTGATCTATCTTTAGATGGCTCCACAATGGAAGGGGGTGGCGTCTTGTAAGACCCGTTATTCTCTTCATACTGTACACCATCTCTTTGTAGATCATCATTTAACTTAAGAGGATTGCGTGTGGACAAACTTCTCATTGACACTGTTTTAGGCGAATAATGAACCTGGTTTTTCGGTACTTCTTAGGTTTTTGTTATTGGCAATCCTGTTTGAAAAAACTCCTTTCAATTGTAATTTTATTCGATCTTTTGTTTAAGTGAAGCTATGAGTATTTAGATACGAATCCAACCTGAATTATGCCTATGCAGAGGAGTTTGTGATCTTAATCCTATTATGTTTGCCACTTCGCTGACTATATCGAGGATCGAAAAGCAAAATTGCAGTTGAAGTTCCGCTCGAGCGGCCATTCCTGCGCCCGAGCGGAGATCGCGACCTTTCAGAAGTTTCACTCGCCTGCAAAAGTATTGGGAGTTGTATTTTTCCGCTCGAGCGTAGATCCTTGTTCTGAAACACGCGTTTTAGTCAGTCCACTCGAGCAGCCGTTCTTACGCTTGAGCGAAGATCACGATTCTGATTACTATAAATCTGCGTTTCAGTCAGTTTTTAGGATACGACTTCCAGATCTTCTTCTTGGGTATTAGGGTTTTCATCTTGAGCTTCTTTGCTTGTTTCCTTTGATATATGTGAGAGTTTATATCATGAATTGAGTGGATTATATCAAATAGTTTGTTTATTTGTGTTATTCACAAAAGAGAGATTTGTTCTTCGGTGGATTCCGTGGAATTTGGGCCTAAAGCTTTGGTAGATTCCGAAATGGCTTATTGTCGTAGATTCGACATCGGCATTGTGGATTCAACGTTGGGCAAGACAATTCCGAGGTGAAGACGGGGCTGGAAGAGGCACATAGGGGTCGATTCTTCAGACGTGAATTCGCTAGGTAATTAAGAGTACACTTGTGTAATTCCTTTGTGTCTTCTTAGTGTCGTGGTTTTTTTATCACAATTGGAAGCGTTCCAATTATGGTTTTTCCATGTAAAATCATTGTGTCGATTTGTTTTTGATTGTTTGATTGGGATTGCTATTTACTAGGTAAAATTGATACATAATCAATAACTCTGGGATGTTTAGATTTTTCAGTACTTTTTTAATTTTTCCAGAGACTAAAAAATGGGAGGTTTTTCCCAAACTAAGCCCCTATACTAATTTATTTCCCAAACTAAGCCTAGTTTGGCCGAATTTCCCAAACTAAGCTAAAGGGTGTTTACAAAACACGCTTTCAGCTTGTTTTCTGGACCAGGCAGTGGATTATGAAAGCGTGGTTAGAAAACACGCCTTTACTTAAGAAAGTGATGTTACTATTAGCGCTTTCAAGTAATGATCGCGCGATTTGGAAACACGCTATTAACAGAAAGCCATTTTGAAATGGCCCACCCGCCTCCCATTTGCAACCATGCTTTCTACCTCCTCTCTTTCTTTTTCCCCAAAACCCCAACCAGAGGCAACCTTCCTCCCTCTCTCTGTCGCTCGTTGCACCTTCCTCTCTCTCTCTCTCTCTCTCTCTCTCTGAGCTCATCTCTCTCACAGGTATGTTGGCACTATCTCTCTCTCTCTCTCTCTCTCTCTCTCTCTCTCTCAATTTAAATTTTATTTATGTTGATTTTGTTTGTGAAAATGCGAATATATGTAGAATAGCAAGGGAGGAAGTTTGGAAGATACCAATGTGGGTTAGGGTTAGGGTTCTGTGAATTCAAATTGAGGTTTTTAGAGGGTTAGGACTAGGGTTCTGTGAATTCAATCCAGTGGTACATAGCTTGTCTAAATTATTTATATATTATACTTTTTTCTCAAATATTTGCATCGCTTATAATGTATTTTGAATATGCGATATCATCATTTCTTCTAATATTTTATACTCCAATATTTTGCTTGATTATAACAAAGGCCCAGAGAAATTCAAGTGCCATTTTTTGGGTATTGTCACAACAAATATCAAAGTTTCTCTTAACTCACAAATGAACATAAATTAAGAGATAATATGAAATAATATTAACTCATTAATATTGTTGTTAATATTATTAATACTGTTCGCATAAGAATAATGAGTTAATATTGTTAATATTATTTAATGAGTTAAAATATTATTTAATGAGTTAATTAACAATATTATTGTTAATTTAATTAATGAGTTAATTAACAATATTAACTCATTTAATGAGTTAACAATATTATTTAGAACATCATTAAAAGAACAATATTAATTGTATTAGCTCTTGTATTAATTCATTAATTAATTATTTAGGACATCAACAATGATTACTTAAAAAATTATTCTTTTATTAATTATTTAGGTTTACTTGTATTATTGTTAGATTTCAATTAATAATTACTTAAATAAAGTTCTTGACTCACAAGTAATTGTAATTGAATGAGTTAAAATCCATATAATTCTTTTAGAAGTAAATCTCAATATAAGTATATTGTTGATATTTTAAGTTTTTTGTTTCATTGAAGCGAGTGTATGGAGAGTGTTCCAATTATCTTCTACTGGGGGGAAATATAATTCGGGATCTTGATGAAGGTGTGTCATATGATGCTGTCTGAAAGGGATATATGGGGTGCAACTTGGCACCATACTTAACAATTTGGAGGAGATGTTCATGTCCAAGGTGGCAAGTTACGGCGAAAATGTCCGATTGAACTTCAAATGTAGATATCCTTATCTCCAGTGGCAAGCAATCAACAGATACAAGACATTACCGATCAATGACGATGAGACGTTGAACACCGTATTAAGTATCGATGTAAGTTTCCAAACACCAAATTGTTTGGAAGTGTATATTGATAAAGAGATTATACGCAATGTCCCGAATATGAGACAGATGGATTCACATCCCTTCACTACATTGCTTACACAGGGGATTGACACGACAGCGTTTCGGTCTCCTATGTATGCATCAGATCAACGTTATTCAGTGGTCTACACACAACAGACATTTGAGGGCATGGTGTGAAATCAAGTTCGCGTGGTGGATATGATTATGAATTTCATAATAACACAGAAGATGTGTCCGCCTGCAACCATCATACCACTCTAGTTGAAGTTAATGGGAGTATGGCGGAAACGGTGAACTATGTGCAATTTGCTGACAATGTCGCCCTAGACGATGACGAAAATGAAATGTTTGATGAAGAAAATTTATTGGCCAGATCAGATGATGATGATGAATAAGATGATGCCGACAGCCCCGTTGACCTTGAAAATGTCTGGATCCCATCTAGACCTGAAATCCCTTTCTATGAGAACATTCACATGGGTGGTGATTTTGACATGAGTAGCCGTGATGTCGTTCCCTGTAACCGAATCTAAAAAGCTGAAAATGCAGAGTTGAACAAATGGATGGTTTTTGTCGATAAGAAACAGCTTGTACATGCTGTGAAATTATACCACGCAAGAAATAATCGAGAGTATAAGGTCGTAACCTCCAAGCGAGACCTTTGGGTGTCTATTCGCAAGCATGATTGCAGTTGGTCGTTGCGTGCATCTCTTAATAAGAAACATGGTCTTTTTGAAATAAAGCAATACAGGGGTCTGCACCATTGTTTATACCTAAGGATGAACAGAGATCACATTAATATTGACTCCAATTACATTGTTTCTCATCTTTTGGGACAAATTGCGATGAGTATAAAAAATAAATATATATATATGTTTGTTTATAGTGTTCACACCCAAATAATCTAACTCATTTTTTATTGTCATATGTAGAATGAACCTCATATGCCAATTAAGAATGCCATCGAAGATATCAAAAAGACCATGAACTACAGTATATCATACAAGAAAACGTGGCATGCAAGGTCAAAGGCAATTAGAATGGTATTCGGGGATTAGGATGAATCGTATAGGTATTTGCCTAAATTCATGCATGCATTACAGACATCTAATCCTGCCACCATCGTTAAATGGAAACATAGATATACCGGAGGTACAACCATCATGCCCGTCTTTCACTTTGTTTTCTGGCCTTTCAAACCCGTCATCGATAGATTCAGATATTGTAGGCCTGTTATAACCATAGATGGTACATTCTTATATGGCAAATGCACTGGTGTGTTGCTTGTAGCAACGATCGTCACTGCCAATGGCAAAGTATTACCGCTTGCATTCGCTGTTGTTGACACGGAGAGTTTGGAGTCTTGGTTGTTCTTCATTTCAAATATTAGGAAACATATTGTCATGGACCAACAGGTAGTGACTTTGATATCTGATCGAGCTGAGAGTATTTTAGCTGCTGTGAGGCGACATTGGCTGGATCCCTCGCTCCAATTTGTTAGATATCATCAGCACTGCCTTCGACATGTTTGTAGTAACTTCAACACAAAGTTTAAAAATAAGAAACTGAAACAACTTCTATGGAAAGAAATTAGTGCTCATCAATAACGAAAGTGTAATGCCTACTTAGGACAGATACAGGCCATTAACGAAGATGCCATCGATTGGTCCGCAAGATGAATCCTGTGGAGTGGGCCCTTGCGTATGACGGTGGATATCGGTGGGGGTATTGACCAGCAATGATGCAGAGTGCTTCAACAGTGTCTTGAAAGGTGCAAGGAACCTACATATCTCAGTTATAGTTGAGTTTACATTTCGACGGCTTGTAAAATATTTTGACGAGATGGGAGCCCAAGCAGAAATAGATGCATGGAATGAGTTCCAATACCCTAGAGAGATGCAAAAAACTATTGAGGAGGGCATCACAAAGGGAAATACTTTCTAGTTGATATCGTACGACAGGTTAGGTTGCAATATAAACTAAATTGTGATTATTATGTTATGAAATTAATTACACCTACAAATATCACAATTAGTTTGTGTCAATAATGTCTGATAGGCCCCGCCGTGTCTTTGAGGTGCAAACATCTTTTCGCCATGGACAAGATCGCAATACACAAATTGTGTGCATGAATCAACCCACGTGTAGTTGTGGCAAATACGATAAGACACTATCCATATTCCCATATGCTCACTATTATGTCTGAATGCGGTGACAATCCATTCGAATACGTTAATCCAGTATATGGGCTTCATGTATACATGAAGGTTTGGAAAACTAAATTCAACCCAATACCGGATCAAGATTATTGGGATGATCCGCAGTGGACCTTAATGCCTAATGCACTTCGTCTGCGAGAAGTAAAACGAGGCCGTAAATCTATGTCCCGTATTCCGAATGAGATGGATATATCAGATAGGTGTTTGATCCACAGTGGACCTTAATGTCTAATGCACTTCGTCTGTAAGAAGTAAAACGAGGTCGGGACATAGATTTATGGGACATAGATTTATGGGACATAGATGCCTAATGCCTAATGCACTTCGCCTATCTGATATATCTCTCATTCGGAATACGAGATATAGATTTACGACCCCGTTTTACTTCTCACAAACACATCGCATTAAGCATTAAGGTCCACTGCGGATCATCCTAATAATCTTAAAGCGGTATTGGGTTGAATTTAGTTTCTCAAACCCTCATGTATACAAGAAGCCTATATACTGGATCAACGTACTCGAATAGATTGTCACTGTATTCAGACATAACAGCGAACATATGGGAAAATGGATAGTGTCTTATCTCGTATTTGCCACAACTGCACGTGGGTTGATTCATGCGTACAATCTGTGTATTACAACCCCGTCCATGGCGAAAAGATGTTTGCACCTCAAAGACGCGGCAGGGCCTATCAGACATTATTGATACAAACTAATTATCATGTTTGTAGGTGTAATTAACTTCACAACATAATAAGCACAATTTAGTTTACATTACAACCTAACCTGTCGTACAATATCAACTAGAAAGTATTTCCCTTTGCGATGCCCTCCTCGATAGTTTTTTGCATCTCTGTAGGGTATTGGAACTCATTCCGTGCATCTATTTCTGCTTGGGCTCGCATCTCATCAAAATATTTTACGAGCCGTTGAAATGTAAACTCAACCATAGCTGAGATAGGTAGGTTCCTTGCACCTTTCAAGACACTGTTGAAACACTCTGCGTCATTGCTGGTCAATACCCCCCACCGATATCCACCATCATACGCAAGGGCCCACTCCACAGGATTCATCTGTGGACTCAATTGATGGCATCTTGGTTAATGGCATGTATCTGTTCTAAGTAGGCATTACACTTTCGTCGTTGATGAGCACTCTCTTCTTTCCATAGAAGTTGTTTCAACTCCTTATTTTTAAACTTTGTGTTAAAGTTACTATAAACATGTCAAAAGCAGTGCCAATGATATCTAACAAATTGGAGCGAGGGATTCAGCCAATACCGCCTCACAGCAGCTAAAATACTCTCAGTTTGATCAGATATCAAAGTCACTCCCTGTCAGTCCATGACAATATGTTCCCTAATATTTGAAATGAAGAACGACCAAGACTCCAAACTCTTCGTGCCAACAACAGTGAATGCAAGCGGTAATACTTTGCCATTGACAGTGACGATCGTTGCTATAAGCAACACACCAGTGTATTTGCCGTATAAAAATGTACCATCTATGGTTATAACAGGCCTACAATATCTGAATCTATCGATGACGGGTTTGAAAGGCCAGAAAACAAAGTGGAAGACAAGCATGATGGTTGTACCTCCAGTATATCTATGCTTCCATTTAACGATAGTGGCAGGATTAGATGTCTATAATGCATGCATGAATTTAGGCAAATGCCTATACGATTTATCCCAATCCCTGAATACCATTCTAATTGCCTTTGACCTTGCATGTCACGCCTTCTTGTATAATATACTATAGTTCATGGTCTTTTTTATATCTTCGATGACATTCTTAATTGGCATATGAGGTTCATTCTACATACAACAATTAAATATGAGTTGGATTATTTGGGTGTGAACACTATAAACAAACATATACATATTTATTTTTATAATCATCGCAACTTGTCCCAAAAGATAAGAAGCAATGTAACTGGAGTCAATATTAATGTGATCTCTGTTCATCCTTGGGTATAAACAATGGTGCAGACCCCTGTATTGCTTTATTTCAAAAAGACCATGTTTCTTATTAAGAGATGCACGCAACCACCAACTGCAATCATGCTTGCAAACAGACACCCAAAGGTTTCGCTTGGAGGTTACAACCTTATACTCTCGATTATTTCTTGCGTGGTACAATTTCACAGCATGTACAAGTTGTTTCTTATCGACGAAAACCATCCCTTTGTCCAACTCTGCATTTTTAGCTTTCTAGATCCGGTTATGGGAAACGACATCACGGCTATTCATGTCAAAATCACCACCCATGTAAATGTTCTCATAGAAAGGGATTTCAAGTCTAGGTGGGATCCGGACATTTTCAGGGTCAGCGGGGCAGTCGACATCATCTTATTCATCATCATCATCTGATCTGGCCAATAAATTTTCTTCATCAAACATTTCATTTTCGTCATCGTCTAGGGCGACATTGTCAGCAAACTGCACATAGTTCACCGTTTCCGCCATACTCCCATCGGCTTCAACTAGAGTGGTATGATGGTTGCAGGTGGGCACATCTTCTGTGTTATTATGAAATTCATAGTCATATCCACCACGCGAACTTGATTTCACACCATGCCCTCAAATGTCTATTGTGTGTAGACCACTGAATAACGTTGATCTGATGCATGCATAGGAGATCGAAACGCTGTCGTGTCAATCCCCAGTGTAAGCAATGTAGTGAAGGGACGAGAATCCATCTGTCTCATATTCGGGACATTACGTATAATTTTTTTATCAATATACACTTCCAAACAATTTGGTGGTTGGAAACTTACACCGATACTTAATACGGTGTTCAACGTCTCATCGTCATTGATCGGTAATGTCTTGTATCTGTTGATTGCTTGCCACTGGCAATAAGGATATCTACATTTGAAGTTCAATCGGACATTTTCGCCGTAACTTGCCACCTTGGACATGAACATCTCCTCCAAATTGTTAAGTGTGGTGCCAAGTTGCACCCCATATATCCCTTTCGGACAGCATCATATGACACACCTTCATCGAGATCCCGAATTATGTTTCCCCCCAATAGAAGATAATTGGAACACTCTCCATATACTCGCTTCAATGAAACAAAAAACTTAAAATATCAACAATATACTTATATTGGGATTTACTTTTAAAAGAATTATATAAATTTTAACTCATTCAATTACAATTACTTGTGAGTCAAGAATTTTATTTAAGTAATCATTAATTGTAATCCAACAATAATACAAGTAAATCTAAATAATTAATAAAAGAATAATTTTTTAAGTAATCATTGTTGATGTCCTAAATAATTAATTAATGAGTTAATACAAGAGTTAATACAATTAATGTTGTTAATTAATGATTAATTCTTTAATTAACTCATTAAATAATATTGTTCTTTTAATGATGTCGTAAATAATATTGTTAACTCATTAAATGAGTTAAAAATTAATGAGTTAATATTGTTAATTAACTCATTGATTAATGAACTCATCAAATAATATTGTTAATTAACTCATTAATTAAATTAACAATAATATTGTTAATTAACTCATTAAATAATATTAACAATATTAACTCATTATTCTTACGCGTTAATTAACAATATAAATAATATTACCAGTAATATTAATGAGTTAATATTATTTCATATTGTTAATTAACTCATTAAATAATATTGTTAATGAACAATATTAACTCATTATTCTTACACGTGTTTTGGGTTTATTGAAATAAGTCAATTTGATTTTACTTCTTTTTTGTGTGTTTAGAAGTTTGTGAGTGTGGTTTTTGTTTTTTTTTTATTTTTTGGCTTACTCTTCAAATTAAATGCATTGGTTTTATTACGATAACATTGGATTGATTAGTTTGTGTGATTAATACTTTGTTATTGCAATATAAATGTGATGTGTATGTCTAAATTATATATACGTAAGTGTGTTTCAGGTTTAGTGAAAGTGAAATTATATATACAAGTTGTTACATTTTATTAATTTGATTTTTGCTTTCTACATAATGTTTGGTTTATGGAATTTTTAGATTTCATTTCACTGATTCGCCAATCTTCCTGGTGACTAACAAGTTTGTTTGTACAATTTTCAGAATTTATGTATCAATTTCTCAAAAAATTAATTTAGATTACATGTGATAACATATCAAATGTTAATGTCATTTGATTTGTTCATCCATTTTGTGCATGTCTTAATAAATAATAATGATTACTTAAAAAGAATTTTTTACTTTTTTTTAAGTAAATCTAAATAATTAATGAGTTAATACAAGAGTTGATGTCCTGTAGCACCCCAAAAAGAATAATTTAAATACAAGTAAACCTATGAAATTTACGGTTCAACCACTTAAACAGCACAGACAATAAAACTAATAAGCCTAATTATTTCCAAACTTTCAAAGTTAACAAAAGGAAAAATCAAATGTTACTTAAGACAATGTATGTCCGTAATTAAGGGATTTGATCTCTTAATTTATGTTCATTTGTGAGTTAAGAGAAACTCCAGTATTTGCTATGACAATACCCCAAAAAATGGCACTTGAATCTCTCTAGGCCTTTGTTATAATCAAGCAAAATATTGGAGTATAAAATATTGGAAGAAATGATGATATCACATAATAATATCATTATTCAAAATACATTATAAGCGATGCAAACATTTGAGAAAAAAGTATAATATATAAATAATTTAGAAAAGTTCTATAATACATCTCAAAAAAATGGGATACCACTGGATTGAATTCACATTCCTTTGGAAAAAATTGATTACCACTTTGACAAAAGCTATGTACCATTGGATTGAATTCATAGAACCCTAGCCCTAACCCTCTCAAAACCACAATTTGGATTCACAGAACCCTAACCCTAATCCACATTGGTTTCTTCCAAACTTCCTCCCTCACTATTCCACCCACATTCGTATTTTCACAAACAAAACCAACATAAATAAAATTCAAACTGAGAGAGAGAGAGAGAGAGACAGTGCCAACATACTTGCGAGAGAGACGAGCTCAGAGAGAGGGAGGAAGGTGCAACAAGCGACAGAGAGAGAGAGAGTCACTGCGAGCGACCTAGAGCGACAGAGAGAGAGAAAGTGACTGTGAGCGACCCAGAGAGAGAGAGAGAGAGAGCAGAGGGCGACAGAGAGAGGGAGGAAGGTTGCCTCTGGTTGGGGTTTTGGGGAAAAACAAAGAGAAGAGGTAGAAAGCATGGTTGCAAATGAGGGGGAGATGGGCCATTTCATAACGGCTTTCTGTTAAAAGCGTGTTTCCAAATCGCACGATCATTACCTGAAAGCACTAATAGTAACGGCGCTTTCTTAAATAAATGTGTGTTTTCTAACCACGCCTTCATAATTCCACTGCCTAGGCCAGAAACATGCTGAAAGCGTGTTTTGTAAACACGCTTCAGCTTAGTTTGGGAAATTCGGCCAAACTAGGCTTAGTTTGGAAAATAAATTAGTATAGGGGCTTAGTTTGGGAAAAGCCCCTGAAATAGGGTCATCCCCACCTATTGCATCAATAAGTGGTGTATCCATGTCGTCACTCTTACTCTCCAAGTAGATATCACTTTCACCCAAAGATTTCCTCTTAGCTTTCTTTAGACTGGCTCTCAATACAGAAGTTGCAGCCCTCTTCTTTGCTTGGATATAGTGCTTCTCACATACTGTTTTATCCGGCATAGACATGGCAGTACATCTCCATTGTTTCCCATCCGACCTCCTACAACGCAAATCATCAGGAATCCCAACACTATCATCACCATTCCCAGAGTTCGATCAGGGGTGGTCCATCGAAATTATGTATTTGATGGCAGTCTAAAACATGCAAAACTATATACTAAAATCAACCTGCAACTAAGCAACCCCAAAACATTTCAAGCCATGATAAAAATAATTTAAGGCATGTTATGATCAACAGCCAACAGGTGCCTAAGAAATTAGAAAGCAAAAACCCACATAATTGCAAGCAATTCTCCAAGAAACAGATGCAAAATAGGATATATATCTATGTACATATTGAACCTACAAGCCTCATCTGCCCATTTATCAATCCGATGAGATGAGCAGGCTGGTCTTTCTCATCTCAATGAAGCAAAAATGTTATCATGAATAGGAGATGTATGTACATATAAAAAAGAGATTTTGCTTGAACCCAATTTCCAGAGGCTTCGCAATGTTTGGTTGAGTTTTCAAATCTATTTTTTGAAATAAAAAAATAATAATTAATTTAGTGAAAAAATATGAAAAAATAATTAAAACACTCATTATTTTCATATGATTTGCTCCTTTTAAGGTGGAAATATTTTTAGAAAATTCACAATTTTTCTTCTTTTTTTTTTTTTACCATTTAATTTTGTCAAACTAGTTTCTAAATTTTCAACCAAAAAAAAAAAACACAAAAAAAGTCCTGAAAACTCAGCCAAACAAATTCAGTTAAAAATGAAAAAAACCAAAACACTCATTATTTTCATATGATTTTCTCTTTTGGGGGGTGGAAATAATTTTTAAAAATTCAAAAATATATTTTTTAGTGTGTGTATTCTTCTTGTCAAAAAGTTTCTAATTTTTCCACACAAAAAGAACTCAAAAAAGAAAACATGTTCTGCAAACTCAGCCAAACAGAAATCTAATTTGGAACTTCAAAAGGCCACATAGTTCCACATACAAAACTACCATTAAAAGGTTTTCAATGCTCGAGGACTAAAAATACTGCTAAAACAGTTGCAACACAATAAACTAATCTTGTGATTCAACAAGAAGTATAACAATCAATAACAAGAACAACATCGACATCGGTAGTTGCAAAGAACAAAAGAATCTCACACACACACACACAGAGAGAGAGAGAGAGAGAGATCGGGCTGGCACCATTGAAGGCCAACTGTTGTCACGGACAATATTTTTTACAACAATGATTCATCCCACTAAAAACATCACCACTAATAGCACTAATGCATTAAAAAAGTAAAAAAAAATAAAAAAATATATAACTCCAAAACCAAAACATTACATCATTAATAGCGGGACCCACTGCCACCTAATTAGTGGGAGCACTAATTAGTGCTCCCCAGCATTATTGTATTTTTTAAGCCCTGTGACTTGCAGAGTTCACTCGGCTCGAGATTCTGACTGAGCGTAACGGTTTAAAATGCCTAGTACAGTTTGATTCGCTCACTTTCCCACACCTATATTTTTTTTCAAATATTTCTCTAATCATGAACCAAACACAATCTTAACATATTTTTTATGTTAAGGGTTGTTTGGAAGGATCTAAATAAGTGTATTTTTTTAATTTTTATAAAATATAAATTGGGTTTGGATTGAATTTAAAGTGATGCATCAGAAAGGTGATGTGACTTAAATAAGATGATATGACTTAAATAAGATAGTGACTTTTTGAATTTTTAACTTTTTTAACTTTTTTTTAAATATGCCAAACCAACTCTAAATACATTATTATTCAGGTCCAAAAGTTAGGCCTATCTTGTAAACCTAATAATATGTCAATAATTATTGGTATTATTAACCAATTATTTTCTTGACATATCGTTAGATCTATGAAGTGGGTTTGAAAAATGAACTTATATATTGTTTTTCTTACAATAATTTTTATTTTAATAAGATTAAATGAATTGGAATTGATGCAAATTGTGAGTAAATACAAATAAATAAAATAAAATATATATTTCAATGTAAAGAATAATAAAATATTATTTTTTATTTATATGACTAATGAATTTGTGATGAAAATGAAGTTAGGTATTATGTCAATTTATAACTTTAAGAGAATTTTTATATTATAATAAAACAAATAACACATTAAAATCATTAATTTTTAATTTTTTTCTCCACAAACTATATAAAGTTAAAAGTTCAATTAAAAACAATATATTTATATATATATTATTTATCGACCTAAAATAATTAAAAAAAAGGGCTCAAATTTAAAAGTTTATTATTATTTATTTTTTTTAAAAAGTTAAACTTCTCGAAAAAAAAATATTAAAAAAATTTTAGTCAGACTAAAATAATAACTAATAAAAAAAGTGCGAATTTAAAAAGTTGATTCCACACAAATGAAGCAAGTTGTTTAGGATGTCCTAAATAAGTGTACTTTTTAAATTTTTAGATTAAAAAGTTGAGGGAAAAAATATGATTATTTAAGATAATTTTTTAACTTTTTACAAAAAAAATATATATTAAAATATTATATAAAATAACAAAATTACCATTTTACCCCTATGCCCTATGCATAGTGACAGTGACTATTGAAGGAAGCAGTATGGAATGCTTTGAACTGTGTGGTGGGGCAGACATGCTTCAAATTTATATATAGGATGAGGCTTTTCTCTAGTATTTCATCGAACTGGAGAGGCTTATCACGGATCTTATTTCAATAATTTGAATCGTCAATGTGTAGAACTCGTCAATTACTATATGCTTATAAAAATCATATTGATTGAATATCGATAGCTATGTGATCAAATCAGTTTTGTATAAAAAAATGGACGATAAAAAATAAACGGCTGAAAAAATCTGATTTGATCACATAGCTATATATATCCGATCAACGTGATTTTTTACAGGCATATAGTACTTGACGAGTTCTACACATTAAATGGTTCCAATTATCAAAATTGGACCCATGATAGGCCTCCACAGGCCAAACAACACCGTTTTTTGTAAATTTGTTATGCAGCCGATTAAGTAATTTGCACCATCTGGTTCTAACTGTACCAACACACGTCAATGGCTTTTTGGGTTATATTTTTTTGTATAAATTTATTTTTTTATATATATTTTTATGAATAATGATAATTTTATTTATTTTTAATAAATTTTTAATTTTTTATCTTTTTTTAAGTTATCCCAAACCAAACCTTCCTATAATTGTGTCAAATTTACGGATCTCACTGTAGAAATAAAACCTTTCAGATCATTCTTTAAAGTCTGAACGCCTATCTCTATAGGCTCTAGCAACCAAATTTAACCGAGCACCACTTATTTTCAAAACAAAGTTTTTGGAAACAAACATGCATACATACTTTTTGAAGATAAAAAAAATGATTGCTAATTTTATATTATATCACCAAAATTATCAATTTAAATACTAAAGAAATAAAAGCATAAATTTTAGTAATGTAACTGTTGGCTACATATTTTGTAAAAGCCAGTTACAGTTCGACACGTGGCAGAGTAAGGGTAATAAAGGAAGGTTATTCAAGCCTTTAATCCTGATCGTACACGTGGCAATAAATATTGGTCCTCACATGATCTGAGTAACACTAGATCAATAACGGGATGCAAGATGACATATCTTCAACGGTTACTCATATTCAAATTCAAGTACAAGAGGGAAGCTCAACTGACAGTAATGGCGTAATGGAGCTACTTGTAAGGAAGCATGATCAGCGATCATGGAGGAGCAGTTCAATGGTTCTTTTAGTATTTCATTAAACAATTGACTCGAAGGATGAGTGCATAATGTGTTTCACGTGTTTATGTTGAGGAAATATGTGCACAATCCATCGCATGTGATTGATTATGAGCCACTTCAGATTAGGAAATATTTTTCGTATGAGGAGACGTATGTTCAGATCTTGGATTTGAAAGAGAAGATGTTGCATATGAAGGCTATTAAATTTTTTAAGGTATTGTCGCGTAATCATTTAGTTAAAGAAGCGACTTAGGAACATAAGGATGAGATGCGTGAGAAGTAACCATACCTATTCGCATGATTTACTCATGTTAGTTTCAAGGATGAGACTTTTCTTTTAGGGGAGAGAATGTGAGAACTCGATAAATAAATAATAAAAGTCATAATAATTTTACAATATCAAATATTTTGATGGTAAACCCTAAAGTGTGAATTAAATATTACTGCCAACCTAAAAATGGTGTGGATAAGGTTTGGCTTTTTCTGCTCAGTTTACTCCCCAAACAAAGTTGTGGTCGAGGAGCCATTCCCAACTAGCATGATTTATTTATTTATTAGCAAATAAAAATAGTAAATTTAATTATATTTTTTTATTTATTATTTATGTTTCATTGTTACACTAACAATATGATTTATGTAGAATATTTTATATGTTGTTAAACAATTTTTTTAAATTTATTAATGTAATAAAAAAATTATTTTGCAAAAATAAATATTACATTTTAATATAAACAATTGAAGGTAGTGTTGGTACATTTAAGACCTGCTAATATATTATACATTGAAAATTCATCTAAAAAAATTTAAATTTAAACTAGTAAGATGTTTAGCACTAAATGTTTAAAATACTTTGAATGTAAGTTTCATATTAAATCTTAGAAAAATATTTATCATTCTTTATTTAATATTAAAAAAATTAAGTACTGCTAATTACAAATTATAAAAAAAAATATCGTTATTAATTCATTACTTGAATTTATTTATTTATTTTATTAAATATATTCAAGTCTAATCAATTTAAAATTTTTGTTTTTCCAATTATGAAAAATATTCGTAATATGAAAAATGTAGTGAACTATGTATTCACTGCTAAATTTTGATTGAATATTTTTACCTTATCACATTTACTTAATTTAAACTTATTTGTGATATTATATTATGGTTAGCATATTATATACCTTTGATTGACTTCCTTTAAAAATGGCCGTATTATTTAATATAAACTCAATTTTATATATGGAGAAAGTAATTTTTTTTATTTAATCACAAGTAAAATAGTATAATAGTTTAAGTTGTAATAAAGAATGTGTTAGACATAATGTTAACTAATGAAATTGATAAATTTAAAAATATTAATCTAGTCCAAAACTATGTATTTATCTCATCAATTATACTAAAACAATTATGTTAATTAAAATTACATTACATTAAAGTAATGAAGTAAAAATTTCTGAAATTTAAATTTTTTTTGTTATTTATAAAATCATATTGTACTATATAATTTATATTCAAGAATGAGTTTAATAAGAATAAATTTTAATTTGTAAGCACAATACTAATAAATTCATTAAATTAAAACTCATTTAGGGACTTATTCCTTAATTTTTATAGACTCGTGCATTGATTTTAATTTTTTTATTCTTAAACTTAACCCTTTCATAACTAAAAAAAAAAAAATTAAAAACATTGTCACACCAAAGAAATTAAATTTCAAATATTATCATTCATAATGTCATTTTACTTAGCAAGCTTGGTTTTGAGTAACATAATCATTTAATTATAAATAATTTAGTACAACTCATATTTTTAGTGTAACATTTAAGAATTAAAAATAATATTTTTTGTTAAAAATTTTAGTTAAAAATTTATTATGAGTGGTGTGGGCACATGACTATGAATCAATATTTCTTGGAAACTTGATATCTTAATTTTGGTTTTATAGTATGTTATTTAGAACTTCTTTGCAATTTTCATAAAAAAAAAAAAAAAAATCAATTTTCTAAATGTATTTAGCCCAAGTGTTGATTCAGGTAGAAGAAGCTAGACTAAGGGCCAATTTGGAAATTTGACTAAAAGCTAAATTTGGCATTTAACCTATTTTGGGTCATATCATCTCTCACATTTTTTACTCACAAAAAGACAAAAAAAAAATTAAAAAAAAAGATAAAAAAAATCAACTCTTAACCAACTTTCCAATACACCCCAACTATCATACCACCTCTCCAACTCTCTATTAGTATCACTGTTATTATTGTTTAAAAGCATTTGGTATTATCGAGAGAGTTTAGAGAATATTATTGTAGTGTAGAGAGAGAGATTTGATAGTGGGCGAATGAAAATGAGTGTAATATGATAATTTATTTTAATATTAGAAAATATTTGAGTTATTTTATTTTTTCTGTTAGATCCGTTGCAAAAATAAATTTTGACAGGAATATTTGTATTTTTCAAAACTTGTGGGGGGAGAATATATCATTGACAAATTTTTTTTTAAAAAAAAAGAAAAAATAAGGGGCCCGAGCTTTAGTTGAAATGAGGTCGTTGTCTCTTCTTCATTGTAACTTCGTAAAATAAATGTTAGCTTTGATTTGAAAAGTAGAGTTAACCTTGGCCCGCCTTCATTCCAAATAAATTTTAAAAACATAAAGAACAAAAAATTCAGTCTCTTTTCTTTTAAATTTTTAAATATAATTTTTGAGTATTTAAATTTTTTATTTGTCTTGTGTTGCTATCTTGTGTTGCTATCTTATTTAACATTTTTTCCCCATATTTTAGATATATATTTTTTTAATTTTTTAAAAGCACCTAACTTAGATATATCGAAAATTATGGACAAATTTAAAAATAAAATCAATAAATATAAAAATTACTAAGCAAATCGAAATTTTTGAAAATATTATGTTGAATATCAAAATGAGGTTTATCACTAGGCTTTTAAAAGCAATAAATTTTTTTTTATACTCTTTAGGTAACAAGCTAAATTACCTAATGGTTACCCAAAATGAGGTGTTGCCATCTTATTTTGTATTTTTTTTAATATTTTAGATATTTTTTATTTTTTAAATACACCTAACTTAGATATATCAAAAAAACAAAAATATATTTATGGACAAATTTAAAAATGAAATCAATAAATATAAAAATATACTAAACAAACCAAAATTTTTGAAAATATTATGTCAAATATCAAAATGAGGTTTTATCGCTAGGCTTTTAAAATTGTGACCTTTAGCAATAAATTTTATTTTTTATTTTTTTTATACTCTTTAGGTAATAGGCTAAATTACCTAATGGTTACGCCACCTCTACGTAGGGACGAAGTCAGTATTCCCCCAAGAGCAATCAGTGGCATCTTGTTAAATTTTATTTAATGAAATGTTTAATAAGCTATTATAAATTTGAATTAATTTTCAAGGGAAAATTTCATGTCAGTGCAAGGGTTGAAATTATTATTTTTAAATTTTGGTAAAGTATAAATTTTTTAATTATTGTAGTATGTTTAGATTTGTTTATTACGATTTTAATGAATTTAAGCTTGAATTCAAATGTAATAAAAATTTAACGAATTGACTTTAAACGAACCCTTATCAAATTAAACTTGAGTTTATTCACGAACGATTCTATTCAGTTGTAGAGCTACTGGGCTACTCCTAACCCCCAAGTCTTGTAGAAGAAGCTCAGAAGCACACAAATTTGACTGAAAGCGTGTGAGTAAGATGCACGAAGTCAAGACACCGATCTCATTCCAAGTGTTGGATTGGATAAGTCATTACTTCTCTAGGAAGATTTATTTTTATTAATATACAGAAAAGTCGAAATGTCGAGAAGTTAATCTAAGGAGTTGTGGCACTTTAGTAAGTCTTGAGATTTCAGGTTCTAAACTTCTCAAGGCCAACTTCTAGGGGTTTGGTGCAGTGGTCTTAGAATGACCCTCTAAGTGCTGGACGAACTGTATCTAGGATTTGGGTGTGGGGTCGAATCTTAGCAGTTGCACTCTCTAACTTAAATGGTGTGTGCATTGTAGAGTCAGTGTACACACCTGAGGTTTGCCTTTTGTCCTACTCCGGTTAAACCGACATTAGGTAGTTGATTCCAAAATCAGCGAAAGATAGGTTTGAAGAGTTTATTCGTTAACCAAAAAAAAAAAAAAATTGTCGAGCAGTCAATTTTTAAATTTTTTATTTATTTATTCGATTCTTCTTGTGTAAACGAATTTAAAAAGTAAAACAAAATTGAAAATTTTCAAAACAAAAAAAAAATATTGAAAAACCCTAAATAAGCAAACAAAAGTTTTATATTTTTAGTTTATTTTTTGTCATTTCTGAACATTTTTTTAGATTTTTTAATTTTTCACTTTGTCTTGTCACATTGAATATAAAATCATAAAACTTCATATTGTTTTTTTTGGGTGGGTAAAAACTTCATATTGTTTTTTTTTATATATATAAATAAAAAAAGTCATCTCAAACAAACTTACTTCCTTTTATTTTTACCTAAACAAGGCTTAAATAATTATGAACTATCATGTAGTATTTAAGTAGTGTTTTCAATCAATAACATAATGAAATCTTTTACAAATAAAATAAATTTATTCATTTATTTTTATTAAGTAGTTGAGAAACAATTAGTGACTGTATTTTAATATTCTTCATTTATAAAGAACACTACAATCCAGATTATTCTGTCCACTGGAAATATTTTCTTTTTAAAGTCATTAGCTTAATTCAAGTATACATTAAATAAATTAGATAAAATGTCGTGGTTAATATTTTCTAATAAAATGCCTTCAAACTTTATTTTGAATTAAAATTATTTTCATATGACAGTTCATATTAAAAAAAAAAAAACTATTTCATTTTAAAATTATAAATTTTATTAAACTTATGTAAAAAAAAATTACTTGGCAAGTCGCATTACAAATTATTTTTAATTTTTAAATTCTTATTTGGGTCCGCTTTACATGTATTGTTTTTGTCCCCCCACATATATATATTTAGAATAATATAATAAATTTAAATAAGTCAATAGTTTAGCATTAATCATGTTTAAATTTAATCCGATCCTTCTATCTGACAAATTTGACACGATAATAGTAGTAGCAAGCCAAAGTTGACAAAATACATAGAACATTATAGAGTGTCAAAAATTAATCGGATGTGAGTTGGCTTTTTAGCTTTTTAATTATTTTATCTTGGGCCTAAAAAGTCTCGTTTGTGATGGATTTTTTGATTTTTCTGACTTTTGTGAGAAAAAAAATGAAATAATTATGGTTTGGATGTAGTATTTTATTTTATTAATTTTTGGTCTATTTTGTATTTTTGTGATTAAAATAGTCCTAAAATTACATGTCAAACATAGCCTCAATAATGACGACGTGGCAACATAGGAAGAATGAGATAGAAAGTTGAGATAAAAAATTGCCCATGTTAGGAATACTTAACCAGAATCAATGAAACGGGAAACACAAGTAGGAACAAGAATAAGAAACAAAAAAACAAGTGTACACATAGGATAAAACACAATGATTTATGTGGTGCATCATGAAACTCGGGTTACGTTCACGGTTGTAGTAGTTTTTATTATGATCTGAAAATTATCAGATATAGAAGATAGTCAAACATCCCTCAACTATAAATACATAAAAAATTAGGATAATTTTATTTACACACCCTCGATCATCTCAGTACACACCATTACTTAGTAGACATACATAATAATTTTTAGATTGTGAAAATATCTCAGTTTACACCGTAACTTTCCCTTTTAAGCCTAAGCTAATAAACTGATACATACCACAACCAAAATGTCCAATTTTTTATGTATGAATACTTAACCTTAATAAATGTTCAAATATAAATAATTGAACATTTTTATAAATGTTCAATTCTGATTCTCTGAATACGTTACGAATGAACAAGTCATCTTCTATACGAATGAGATAAACAAAAAAGTAAATTGACATTTTCATTGTTGTATTGTTCCAAATCATTAATTTGAGTATCATCCACGGTGTGTCAATTTTCAAAATCAATTAATTTCAATGTTCTTAAAACCCTAAATCTTTAAAGGCAATAATGTTTTGAGTTTGAAAAATAATGGTGAAGATTATAATAGCAAAGATGATGAGTGTAGTATGTTAGATTATAATGGTGAAGAAGAATAGTGTTGGATGAGTGTTGGAAGGGAGATTTGTTTCAAAAGATATAGGGTGCGTTTGGTTTGTGTTTTGAAACATGTTTTTGGAAGAAAATTTCCAAAAGCATGTTTGGTTACAAGTGTACATGTGATAGTGTGTAAAGAGAAGTTTGTGTTTTCCATATGTGAATTACTTGAATGAATACATATACATCCATGTTATTCTTAATAGTCATTTTATTTGAATCTATTATTGTCATAAAAATTTAATTATTAAACAGTGGGTATTGAGAGAATTTATGATGTGTAAATAAAACCTCCAAAAAAATTAAGATAACTGGTCAACCGTTTAAAAATATCAAAATACACTCACTCTTAAAATTCGAATGGTTGGAATATGTGATCAAGCACTACAAAAAAATTGATTTTTTGCGACGGTAAAATGCCGTCGCAAATACTCAAAACGCCGTCTCAAAAGGTTTTTTGCGACGGTAAGTGGCCTTTTGCGACGGCAAGTGGGGGGTCGCAACAGAGGGGGTTGCAAAAAGGCTTTAGCGACGGTATGACGCCGTCGCCCTTGGTTTGCGATAGCAAAGAAGCCTTTTTGCGACGGAAAAATGCCGTCGCCATTAACGCGTGAAAATCTAAATTTTTTTGAGACGCCACTGTTTTGCCATCGCTAAAATGGGTATTTGCGACGGCACAAGTACCATCGCTAAAGGATTATTTGAGACAGCATTTGTGTTGTCGCTAAAGTACTATTGGCGACGGCAAATTATACCGTCGCTAAAAGTCCTCATTTTCAACCAATTGCCCTATCTTTTGCAACAGCATTACTGCCGTCACAAAATACCCCTATTTGAGACGGTGAGCGGACTGCCGTCTAAAAAAAAAAAAAACTGTAATCAAATTATTAAAAATATGAAAATAACCTATATTAAATGAAAAATAACTAAAAAAAAAACCAATAATTACATAATAATATAAAAAGTCCAGCATATAAATAAAAATTCATCTATAATTAAAATATCCTTTCATTTATAACAATACATCAGCAAAATTATCCCAGTACATAATGTTGCATAATACATACATAATGTTGTTCACAAATCTAAATAACATAAATCAAAAACAAAAGTTTTCATTATGCTTCTTTTGTGGATTACAAAAACAAAAGTTAGTCATAATCTTTACACGCCTGCATTCCACAAGAAGCAAACTGCTATTCCGAAAATATCTGAAAATAACAAAATAAAAATAATTAATGACAATATAATTGCGTTAATATTTTATTTACAAAAAAACATAAAAATTAACTACTATATAATTACAAAGATGTTTATATTTTACCAATCATTCAAACTAGAGACTAATAAACTCTATAAAATATGTTATATTCATTACAAATACGTGCAAGTGTCTTACAATATTTGTCTAGGATAGAAAAGTAAATGCAGTAAACAAACATCCATAGGTATGCTGCAAGATCTTATTGTAGGCATTTCACATATTGTATAATTTTTACTGACTTTGAAAGACTTGAAAATACTTGCATACCGTTATCATATTTTTCTGAAAGGAACAAAGAATAGACTTAATCGTAGCATACTGATCAGCTTCAAATGATTTTCTGTGAGCATATATAATCTGGAAGCAGAAGAACATTATGAGAATGAAATTTGATATTTCTATTCACACCAATGACGATATATCTGACTGAAGAAGGAAAGCTACCTATTGGAAGAGAGACCGAGCCACAGATAAAAGAAAAGCTTGTACATTTGTAACAGGTGGACAACTTTGCCACAAATTACCTGAAGCAACTCTAATTTTTAAGCAGTGCACGGGATAATCCTTGATAGCAGATGTACTTTGCCTGATTTTAAAGATGGAAGAGAAATGAGAACAAAAGAAGTTCGACACTGAATCAACAGAAAATCCTTGCACAAAATTCAATAACAAGAAAATATATATGACTAGAGAAAACATTGTCTACTAGTTTCACTGTTTAATAAGTTATCCACAAGAGCAAGCAACATATCATCAACACCACATCATGACAAACATCTCAATTAAATAATCAAACTTCTGTTCTTTAAAATTTCATGGTGACAAAACATAACAGCCATTTAAGAGGACACAAAATGAGCACTTTCACAAAGTGCAAATAATTCAATATGACAAAAACCATTAGACAATAAACCATAATCCACAAATAAGGATGGCTTATAAGTTCCCATTTACTAGGTTGAATTTATCAGTCACAAAATATATTCAACCTTGATAAAAAAACCAACCAAACATCAAACAGTTAACCACTGGATCTTCTTTCAAATAAACAAAAATAAAAGAATAAAATAAAAAATAAGTAGATTAAAGCATGAAAAAAAGAACCAACAATGAACATCTAAAACCAATTATCTTACAGAATGTGGTCAACAGTTGCCATTCTCACAGGCTGGAAAAACATATGAGGTAGTTTCATTTCAAAATCATCCATCCTTGAAAAGTTCTGCAAGATGAATACAAAGACAACCAACAGGGAGTCTGGTAACAAATTTCAAAGTTATGAACAACTAAAATTTGCTACATTGTGATATATATATATATACCTTGAGCAAAACAGGCTGAATGATCCACAAAAAAGAGTGCCAACTAAACCACATCTCAAGCAAAAAACTAGCAATTTTTGCATTTCCTGTGACACAAGTGGAGTAAGCAATTTAGAATTTAAAAAAAATACTATATACGCCTACAATTAAAAAAGTATTCAACAGACCTGCACTAACTGATGTCCATGCATCCAGTGTCCATAAAATTTTTTGATGAGGTAAAAAGTCAGTCGGAGGTCTTGATGAGAAGCTCAATGAAAAATTCAAGGTTGGTTCCAAAAGGACGAACAAATTGGACAAAGCCTGCAATAACAGAAAAGAGAACAAACCAAGATGCATATCATCAAAAACTAGAAGAACTAAAACATAGCAAGGAATAACTTGGGTAACATATGTGCACACAAAATACATGTAATTCAAATATTTAGCTATGCACACAGAATGATATTTTAATAAACTTCAAGGTGAATCCTACTCAGAGGGATTAGGTCTCTCCCCTAAAATTTTGCTGTAACATTATCAAAAACAAAAACAAAAAAAATTAATAATAATTATTATTATGTTGTATTCTGATTCTGCTATATCAAGGCTTATTTAGCTGTGACCTCTCACCCAACTATCTTTGACATCTCATGATCAGGATGTAATTGTAATTTATCAAAAAATGCAGTACAAACAATAGTTACCTTAAATTTCTTTTCCCATTTTTTGCAATGTATCAAGGCTTATTCAGCTGTGACCTCTCACCCAACTACCTTTGACATCTCATGATCAGCATGTAATTGTAATGTATCAAAAAGTGCAGTGCAAACAATATTTATCTTAGATTTCTTTTCCCCTTTTTTGCAATTCTAGCCAAACAAATTAGCAAGTTACAAAAATATTACATCATATTCAGCTAGGAAGCATATAAAACTTTCCAAAAACCAAAATTTAAAAACCTCTACATTAGAAAAAAAGATCAGGTACTGAAACAAATTTGAATTAAAAATGTAATACCATTTTCCTCAAAAAGTAAACCAGTACCATCAGCAAAGTAACCACATATAGTTTGAGGCAAAGCACATGTCTACTCTAGGAAAACCATCAAGTTAAGGAATCATACACTGAGTACACATTGCTATTACATCTTACTTAAGAAAATTGTGAGCAGAGATGTATTAGATGGTTTCAGCGCAACTAGACAAATCAATGAATAAATGGGAATAAGTGATCATACCAGTTGCAATTCTTCTGCATCAACCAAAACAATCTGTGATAACTCTTAAAGTAGCTCCATATCCAAGAAAACACTTGTGTTGTCAATTATAGGAATAGTGCCCTGCCAACTATCAGTTTAAACAATGTATCTTCTAAGGCAAAATCATCTATACTATTATAAAGTGAAGGCTGGAGTATGTATGGCTATGGCGAACGACCCTTGGAGTCCTCTTGTTGCCGCTTCTGCGACATTACCGATGCTTGCAGAAAACAACCACCACCACTAATAAGCTGCTATGGCTATGGCGGTGGGGGCAACATAGAGATATAGAGGAACCATTTCAACCCAATCGATAGAGGAACCGACTGGAATGAGAGAGTCGAAAGAAGAGTCAAAAGAAGCGTACCGTCTCGCCGCTGTTGAACCAGTCTCGCTGCCGATTGAAACCCTTCCCCTTCAACCCCAGTCTCTCTTCAAACCCTCTATCTTCTCTCTCTCAGATTAAGGTTTGCTCACTGTTTTGAAACAGTGTTGTGAAATTAAGGGCTCTACAAACCTGAAAGGAAATGAAAAAAAGAGGGGGAAAGGCAGAGGGAAAAAAAAGGGGGGAAATTAAGTTTGGGCGGGCCGTCCAGCAAGTTGTGCCGTCACAAAAAAATGACTTTTTGTGACGGTAAATGTGCCTTCGCAAAAAGTTCCGTCTCATAAGCCTACTTTTCTTGTAGTTAACACACAAAAATTCCTTAGTATAACATTCTAATATAACACAAAAAAAAATTTCTTAGTATCTTTTTTCCAAATGTAACACTTCAATATAACATTTAAAAAAAATTCCTTAGTGTAACACACACGCATAAAAAATAAAAATAAAAAATTGATATACTTTTCCCAAATGTAACGCTCTAATGTAACAAAAAAAAAAAAAAAACTTCTTAGTGTATTTTTTTCTAAACGTAACACTCCAATACATTAAACAAAAAATAATGTGAGATTTTTCAAATCATTCCAAAAAGAGTATAAATATTCCTTAGTAAGTTTTGGATAAATATATAATTTCAAACTGTGAGTGTTACATTTGGAAAAAATACACTACAATTTTTTTTTTAGTGTTTTTGTGTGTTATATTAGAGTATGTTATATTGAAGTATTACGTTTGGAAAAAAATACACTAATGAATTTTTTTTTTAATGTTAAGTTATTACGTTTGGGAAAAGTACACCAATGAATTTTTTTGTGTATTACATTGAAGTGTTACATTATTTGAGTGTTACATTAGAGTGTTAAATTTGTATTCAGAATGTGGGATTTGTTCTATAATGAGGAAAAATTCAAAATTTCTATAGTATAGTGTAATTTTACATTTTGAGAAACTCACTTTTATCCCTAAGGCCATGTTTGATTCACAAGATTAATAGTGAAGATATTAATAATCCCATCAAATTAGTATGGTATTTACTATCCAATTGGATTAGTAAGATAAATTATCTCCTTGTCCATTATTTGATTTACATTGGATAAGAAAACATATAAATGTAGGATTATTTATCTTTTTTTTCTAATCTTATCCTCCATTAATGTTTCTTCGCAATCTTTGTTTTATCAAAATTTCTTCATAAACGTGGTTTTGATAAAAATTATAAATAAATAAATAAAAGCAAAATAAAAATACAAAGGTCATGTTTGTTTTTTTAAATATAAAAAATTATTTTTAAAATTTTAACCTTCTAAAATATAAAATTATATAAAAATAATAAGTATTTTAATTTTTAGTTAAGGGTAAGAGAGTCTTTTTATTTTATTCCACAGTTCAAGATATATAATCTCACCCCTACCCCATTACTAATAATCTTAAAAATTTGTTGGATTAATTATCAATTGGATTAATAATCCTGAAATAAAATTTCAAAACAAACACAGGTTTATTGGGTCCACGGATTAATAATTTCAATCCTGTGCTCTAATCTTATCAATCAAACATGTCCTAAAAAATGAAACCTAAACATGTAAGTTATTATCATTTTATTTAATTTTCACTTTAATGGGACATTTGGCTTCATAAGAAAAAAATAGAGGACTAAACAGTTCACAATATCACATTTTGGGACTTATTGGTACTTCACCCTTATTGCTATTATGTTGCCTCATTCTCCTTTTTCTTCTTCTTTTTTTTTTTTTTTTTTTTTTTTTTGCTAGAAATGTAAGATACATAACCTGTAAGAATTAAATTTTGAATGAATTTTTATATGAGAATCTTTTTTATTTGGAATAACTTAAAATGTGAGATTTCTCAAACATTTCAAAATGAATACAAAAATGACTTGAAATATGATATTTTTCAAACATTTCAAAAGGATGTGGAATTCTTTAAACATTTCAAAAGGAGTACAAAAACTCCCAAGCAGGGTATTTTTTAGTATGTTATATTGGAGTGTTAAGTTATTGAATTGATACGTTCTTATTTGTAATGTGGGGTTTATTCAAGAAAGAAGGAAAAATTAGAACCTCTATAGCATGAAGTGTTCAAATATGTAATTTTACATTTAAATAAATTCATTTTTATTCTTTAAAAATTGAACCTAAATGTGTAATTTCTAATTTAATGAGATTTTTAAATTCATAAAAAAAAAAGGAGAGAAGTACACAATTAACCAAATTATATTTTGAGAGTTATTGATATTTAAAATTAAAAAAACTCTTATAATTGATTTTTTTGACTTAAATTTGTTTATAATTATTTTAGCAGAAAAAAAAAAAAAAGAGACCGAACAGGCCAGCGCTGGTCGAGCAAATAGGCTGCAAAAGATCGATCGGGTCGGGTGTTCATCAAGGGAGAACGAACCTACAGTAACAGCAAACACATATTCACATTCACTCACTCCCCCGAATTCAATTCAATTCAATTCTCTCCGTTTCTCTTCATTCCTGTACTTTATTTAAATATATATATATTCTTATTCCCATTCGATCTGATCTCCAAACCCCAAAAATGGCGATGGCAATGGCGAGCTCTGGCCTCGCTTACCCTGAGAGGTTCTACGCCGCTGCCTCCTACGCTGGCTTCGATGGATCTCCTCCTCACTCTTCCTCCTCCAACTTCTCCAACGACGTTGCTTTGCTCCTCTACGCCCTCTACCACCAGGTATTTCTATTCCTATCATTTTACTTTTACTTTTCATAGATCTGTGCTTGTTGATCTCTTGTTATGTTTGGTTTTCCAGAATATGAAGGAAATTATTCGAATTTTTTGAGCTTTCAGTATTTTAAGGTTGATATGGGAAATTGGAATTACTCAATTATGTGTTGTATGGTTAAAGATTTGTTCTTTTTTAGACAATTCGTCATCAATTATGAAAATGTATAGTGGAGATTGAAATTGCGGTGCGAGTTGGTTGGAAGTTGTATTTGTATGTCATTCAATTAGGATATGGTATTGAATGAATATAAGATTGATGTGGAATCGTAGACACTGTTTGGTACCGTTTTCAAATTGTTTTCATTTTCAATTTTTTGCGTTTTTGGAAACCAAAATGATGAAATGTTGAAAAACCCAAGGGGTTGACTTAGTGACAAGGGCTTGGGTCTTGGGGTGTGCTCTCTCTTAAGGTTTTAGGATCGAAACCTCTTAGGTGCTCACAATTCATTGTGCTATCGATCTGAGAAAAAACACTTGTGAGAAACTCCTTGCCGGAGGCCTGTGTACCCGTGAGAATTAGTCAAGTTTTGATCCGGATACCTTGGTGCCAAAAAAAAAAAAAATGATGAAATGTTCGGAAACTCCTATCATCTTATTTTTTGTGCAAAGAGAAATTTGAAAGTATCTCTAAAAATTTGGTGTTTTTTTTTATCCATTATCAGTTTATTATTGTTATTGTTATTATTATTAATTTTATTTTTCAAGAATAGAAAACATAAAACGGTTTCTTGGGCATTTAAATTGTGAGAATGTTGTTTGATTAGGGTTTGGCTAAGTTGTTTTGATGGTATTGCATTTGGCGCAGCTAATCATGATGGTTCAATTTGTGATGGGATATGATTGATTGCAGGCAACTGTAGGGCCTTGTACCATTCCGAAACCTAGAGGCTGGAGTCCTGTTGAGCAAAGCAAATGGACAAGGTTTGTGTTGTCGTGCTTTATGATTGACTTTAAAGTGGTGCTTCCTTGATGCAACTTGTTGTGGCTTTAATGTTTTTTAAGGTGGTTCATGGTTTACTGTAGTTTTCCAATGATATTAATGCTTTTCCCCCTCTTTTGTGTGCGTGTGTGTGTTGTTGGTTTCCGTATGTGGGAGTTGGCAAAATAATAAAGTGAACATGACTTATGTGAACACTGTGATCAGGGCTCTTGTATGATGAGTTTTGTGGAAATTAACAATTAGAAAATGACTTTCAGTGTGTTTGGCTTGAGTTTTTTGGATTAAATTTTTTGAAAACTGAGTTTTTTGATTTTTGTGTTTTTTTGTTTTTAGTGAATATTTTTAAAATTTTAAATATTTTTTTTGATTTTTTTAGATGCACCTTACTTAGATGTATCTAAAAAGTAAAAAAATTGTGAAAAAATATTTAAAAAAATTAATAAATACATAAAAATACAAAAAATATACTGAATTCTCGTTTTTTTTTTATAGTGAATTTTTAAAAGATTTTTTTCACAAATTTTTTACTTTTTAGATATATTTATGTTAGATATGTCTAAAAAGTAAAAAAAATTGCTTAAAATATTAAAAAAATTCAGTAAAAATAAAAAATACGGAAAATAAGAAAGTAGAATTTTCTAAAAAATGTTTTTGGAAAACTGTAACCAAGCAAAGTGTTGAGTTTCAAAATTCGTAATCATAATTGCTGCTAGCTAGTGTACGTGCTGGGACGACTGAAACAGTAAATATTAAAATATGAACAATATACATATATCGAAACAATGTCCATATAACCACAAGCATTATTATCAGCATAATAAAACAACCTTACTATTGCGGCAAGGGTCTCCCTATTACAATATGATCAATTTTTAAAAGGCATTCACTGAAAATAAATAAATAAATAAATAATAATAACTCTACAGAACCGTTAATTTACGCAACGATTTAATCGTACTTTGTATTCATCGGGATTCCGAATTAGTGCTTTGTATTCATAAAAGATGTGAGTCTAGGTATAGGGCTTGTAAAATGTTTACCTTAAAAAAGGTTCATGTTTCTTTAATGGTAAATGAAAAACATTTAAAAACTTAAGATATGAATATGATAGCGAAGATGAAACTAGAGAATATAGGTTTATCGTTGACTAAGGGATTTTGAGGTGGAATTTGCACTGAAGAAGATGAAATCAAGCAAGATATTAGGATTGGATTGTATCCCTATTGAGGCTTGGAAATGTTTAGATAAGGAGGAGTTTGTTTTGATTGAAAAAATTCTTTAATAAGATTCTAATGACTAGAAAAATGTTAGATGAGTGGAGAAAAAGTATTTTACTACTTCATTTATAAAAATAATGGAGATACTCAAAATTGCAACAACTATATTTAGGCTCCGTTTGGGAAGAAAAAAGCCAGGTTTTTTTGGCTAAAATAGCTACAAAAAACAAAATAGGCTATTTTAGCCACAAAAACAAAACATCAAATCCAACCCATAATCATTACAATCCTTTCTCACAAAAAAAGTCAAAAAAGCTAAAAAGCCAAAAAGTTCTTCCCAAACCAGGCTAAAATAGCCCAGGCTAAAATAGCCAAAAAGCTAAAAAGCTAAAAAGCCAACCCACTTCCCAAACGGAGGCTGATTGATACAATGAAAGTGAGGGACAGAGTGATTGAGCATAGCTCAACAGTGTCAGTGAATTATTTTGGATTTATGTCAAATGGATCAACTATGGAAGCGATATATTTACTAAGAAGATTAATAGAGAATTACTAATAGAAAGTGTGGGATGAGGGATCTACATATGATTTTTATAGATTTAACAAAAGCTTACGATGGGGTGCCTAGAGATATTATATAATGTTAGAATTTACCATAAACCTACCACCACTACCACCTCACCTACTCCACTAAACCTAACCCACTACACCACTACCACCTCCACTTCACCTACTCTCCACCTACTCCCAAACACACTCCTATATAATAGGAATCCTTGTAATTGTAATAAACACACAATAACAATATATCAATCAATAATACATATATTTTTTACATGGTATCAGAGCAAGGTTAAGAGTTTAGTATTTTTTTTCGCGTCACCGGCGGGCGGCAACCCGGACCTCAACCTAATCCGCTAGAATTTTCTACACATACCTTGAAATTTCTTCGAGCCCACCACCTTCAATAAAACCCAGGGTCCGACCATCTACAGTCCAAGTCCGCCACTGCAAAGGGCTTTGCCGGTGATGCTTGTGCTTGGAGACGCTAGGGGAAAGAATTGGACACTGGGTTGCCTTTTCTTGTCCTACTGACTTCGCTGTTGAATACATGCGTTTCAGCTCTCAAATTTTATCTGCCCTCTCTTCTGCCCTGAGTTCTTCCTTAGAAGGTTCTTTTTCATATGAATCTGACCCTGCAACTATTGGTTCCAATCTAAATATCTTGTTGGAGGCAATAGGGACAATCTTCAGTGTCTGAGACTCCTTATCAAGAACCCCAAGAGCATAATTACAAAGCTGAGGAGCCGTGTTCGTACCGACGAAATTGACTTGCGACCCATTCGGGCTGACGACGAGTTGCAACCTCTTGGTCCGATTCTCGTGCCTGAAAACCCTAACCTTGGGTTGCTCCTGTGTCGATGATTCTTCTTTGAGAGGATCGAATCCAGAAGGAAAGTAACCGACGAGAGGGGCGATCTTGTCGGGATGTTCACTGAAAGTTTCGATCTTCTTCACATGAATGTTCTCTTCTTCTTCTTCATCTTCTTCAATTGTTGTCTCTGGTTTAACTTCTTCCGAAGACTCTTCGGCTTTGTACAGCTTCGTCTTTGCCATGGTGTCTCGCTCTCTCTTGATCCGAAGACCCACAAGCTTGGCTTGTTCACTCTGCTGGAGAGTTGTTCAGTGTTGCCTATGCGGGAATAGTGGCATCAGGGATAGCATTCGCTGTACAGATATGGTGTATTGACAGATCTTACCTTTCTTTTCTTTTACTCTCTCTCTCTGTCTTTGTTTATTATATTTTCACCCATACCTCTCTTTTTTTATTTATTTTTCTTCTGCAGCCTTTCCCCTTTTCCACCCACGTTTCCCTTACTTTACAACCAAACCTCTTTCTTTTGTCAGACCCCCCACAATGTGCTGTTGCCCAAACCCATCATTCCTTCCACTAGAGTCTATAGAATATATATATCTATATATATTTTTTTATTCAAAAAAAAAAAAAAAAAAAAAAA
>NW_021027054.1:618467-635967 GCF_004153795.1 Camellia sinensis
CTGATTTCCTTCTAAAAAAAAAAAAAAAAAAAAAAAGACGAATGAAGAAACGGAAGAACTGCACACCAAACTTATTTTATTCATGTCGGGGTTCACCCCGATCACCATTTTACATCAAAAAAAAAAAAAAAAAAACAAAACAAAACAAACTAAAACCAACAGCTTTGTTTTCTTTTCTGCAGCCGGCCACCAATCGACCTCACTTCTTCGCCTATTCCACCGGTCTCTTCTTTTTGCCTACGTCCTGGGCAGTCCTTGACGGTGTTGCCTCCGTGTTTCCCATGCCACCGAGCACATTCAATCCTCCCTGCTCCTCCACTACAGCATATGGTGGACCTCCAAATCGGAACATCACGGTGGCCTTCCGCTTCAGCTCCTTTGTTTCTGTCTTTAGCACATCTCTTGCTCGCGCATCCTTATACATACGTTGGAGCAGAGCCAGCTGGGAGTTTAACTGTTGCACCTCATTTGTCCTACTCTGCAGCCGGTGCGACAGGTTGTGACCGCAGTCATGGTTTCCACACATGACTTCAAAGTATACTGATTGGCTTCAATGTCAGTTTGCACTGCCATTTTTTGCTCCACCGACCGCATAGGAAAGTTCAACAGAGCAAACCCTGGGGCGCTTGGTTGAGGTTCACCGGCCCCCGCACCAGTTATCTCTCTTGTTGACTCGTTAAGGTTTGGAAGAGAGTGAGCAGACCACGGGAAGATAAGCCATTTTCTGGACAACAGAGTGTTACAGAGTGTCTCTCTCAGGAATCTCCCTCAGAAAACAGAGTGTTACAGACTATCTCTCTCAGCAAAACGAAGAGTTTTTTTCAGAGGTTTCCGACTGGTTTGATTTCCACATGTTCTCTCAGCCTCTGCATTGATTTATATAGAACATGACGAAGAGGCCGACACGCGCATTGTCGATCACGTGCATCGCCGCGTGTCTGGCGCGCCTTTTGATGGCTCGTCTTTGATGAATTGGGCACGCCTTTTGATGACACGCCTTTTGACAAAATTGGGCACACCTTTTGAGGGTGCAACTTTTTCAACGGTCTGACATGACCCTATAACTGTCCCGACATTGATTCCGGTTAGTTTCTACAAGGGTCCAGCAAGACTCCGTAAACTGTCACAACATTGTCTGCTACAACGGTCCGACATGACCCATAAACTGTCTTCTACATCGGTCTGACACCCCCATCCAGTGTCCTCTACATGACACCACCATACAGTGTCCTCTTACAACGTTATGACACCCCCATACAGTTCCTCTACAACGTTATGACACCACCATACAGTGTCTCTACAACTTATGACACCACCATCCAGTGTCTTCACCAATGGTCTGACACGACCATACAGTGTCTCCTATCCTCTTTTATTTTTTTGTGTATTTTCTTGTTTTGTTCCTCTCTTCAAACTCAAGTTGGTTAGTTTCTATCCTCCTTGAGTTTGCGGGGGGCTGTTAATTTACCATAAACCTACCACCACTACCACCTCACCTACTCCACTAAACCTAATCCACTACACCACTACCACCTCCACTTCACCTACTCTCCACCTACTCCCAAACACACTCCTATATAATAGGAATCCTTGTAATTGTAATATAAACAACACATCAATATCAATCAATAATACAGTATTTTTAATATATAATATGGTAGGTGTTGGAGAAAAAGGTGTGAGATCAAAGGATATATTGATGTGATAAAAGACATGTATGATGGGGTTGTGTGTGACTACAATTAGATCATTTGCAAGAGAAATTTGTGAATTCCAATCACTATATGGTTGCATCAAGGGTCAACTTTGAGTTCATACCCCCTATTTGCCTTTGTCATGGATGAGTTAACTAAACATACTTGGGATGATATCTCATGGTGTGGTTGTTCATTGATGATATTGTTCTAGTTGATGAAACTAAGGAAGGAATCAACATTAAATTAGAAATTTTGAGAGAAACACTTGCGTTAAAAGGTTTAATATAGAATGTAACTTCAGTGATAGTAAAGGTCAATGCTTTTTATTAAACCATAGGCTATCATATTCAATGCTTTTTCTATGTATCTGAAGCAATTTTCAAAAGTAGGCCACGTAACACCGTTATGTAATGGTATGGACAATTATCGCTACCCTTTTATTGCTTTCACGGTGTGGTTATTATCGGCACAGGTTCAAGATTCAATAGCATGGATTCAAGACAACAAAGCCAGATTTCTTCAATAAAATTAGCAAGGATTCACATAATCATTACACTCTTTTCACACAAAAAAAAATCAAAAAAGTCAAAAAGCCAAAAAGGGCGTTTAATTGCTGCACCTCATTTGTCCTACTCTGCAGCCGGTGCGACAGGTTTGTGACCGCAGTCATGGTTTCCACACATGACTTCAAAGTATACTGATTGGCTTCAATGTCAGTTTGCACTGCCATTTTTTGCTCCACCGACCGCATAGGAAAGTTCAACAGAGCAAACCCTGGGGCGCTTGGTTGAGGTTCACCGGCCCCCGCACCAGTTATCTCTCTTGTTGACTCGTTAAGGTTTGGAAAGAGAGTGAGCAGACCACGGGAAGATGAAGCCATTTTCTGGACAACAGAGTGTTACAGAGTGTCTCTCTCAGGAATCTCCCTCAGAAAACAGAGTGTTACAGACTATCTCTCTCAGCAAAACGAAGAGTTTTTTTCAGAGGTTTCCGACTGGTTTGATTTCCACATGTTCTCTCAGCCTCTGCATTGATTTATATAGAACATGACGAAGAGGCCGACACGCGCATTGTCGATCACGTGCATCGCCGCGTGTCTGGCGCGCCTTTTGATGGCTCGTCTTTTGATGAATTGGGCACGCCTTTTGATGACACGCCTTTTGACAAAATTGGGCACACCTTTTGAGGGTGCAACTTTTTCAACGGTCTGACATGACCCTATAAACTGTCCCGACATTGATTCCGGTTAGTTTCTACAAGGGTCCAGCAAGACTCCGTAAACTGTCACAACATTGTCTGCTACAACGGTCCGACATGACCCCATAAACTGTCTTCTACATCGGTCTGACACCGCCATCCAGTGTCCTCTACACCGTTATGACACCCCTATACAGTGTCCTCTACAACGTTATGACACCACCATCCAGTGTCTTCACCAATGGTCTGACACGACCATACAGTGTCTCTTATCCTTTTTTATTTTTATGTATTTTCTTGTTTTGTTCTTCTCTTCAAACTCAAGTTGGTTAGTTTCTATCCTCCTTGAGTTTGCGGGGGGCTGTTAGAATTTACCATAAACCTACCACCACTACCACCTCACCTACTCCACTAAACCTAATCCACTACACCACTACCACCTCCACTTCACCTACTCCACCTCTCCACCTACTCCCAAACACACTCCTATATAATAGGAATCCTTGTAATTGTAATATAAACAACACATCAATATCAATCAATAATACAGTATTTTTAATATATAATATGGTAGGTGTTGGAGAAAAAGGTGTGAGATCAAAGGATATATTGATGTGATAAAAGACATGTATGATGGGGTTGTGTGTGACTACAATTAGATCATTTGCAAGAGAAATTTGTGAATTCCAATCACTATATGGTTGCATCAAGGGTCAACTTTGAGTTCATACCCCCTATTTGCCTTTGTCATGGATGAGTTAACTAAACATACTTGGGATGATATCTCATGGTGTGGGTTGTTCATTGATGATATTGTTCTAGTTGATGAAACTAAGGAAGGAATCAACATTAAATTAGAAATTTTGAGAGAAACACTTGCGTTAAAAGGTTTAATATAGAATGTAACTTCAGTGATAGTAAAGGTCAATGCTTTTTAATTAAACCATAGGCTATCATATCAATGCTTTTTCTATGTATCTGAAGCAATTTTCAAAAGTAGGCCACGTAACACCGTTATGTAATGGTATGGACAATTATCGCTACCCTTTATTGCTTTCACGGTGTGGTTGAATTTCACAGGTGTAACAACCACAACCATTATGTGATGCTCGTAACAGACTGTTATGACACCGTTACAACATTTAACGCCATTACATAAAAATGGCAGCATCTGTTACATTTAAAAGACATTTTCTGTTCATTTTCTCCTCTTTTAACTTGTGTTATTTATTTATTTATTTACTCAACATTAATGTACTTGTAAGTTTGTTACTTGTATAACTTGAAGATATGAAATGTAACATTTTAGTTTGTTTAATAAAATAAAAGCAGTGACATTCACTCCATTTCTAGCTAACATTCTCCTAGTGAAAAAAAAAAAAAAAGGATTGTGAGGCTATAAGTGGAGTCTGATCTGAATATTGTTGCTCTAAAATAAATAGCTAATACTATTTTTAATTTTTAATTTCATTATTTATTTTTTTAACATATGTAACCAGCAAGTTTGAAACACAATTATATAACATTATAAGTCTACAACTATTAATATTTATAGCACAATAAATATTAGTAAGCTGTTGTATTATGAGTTTATGGCACGTGAAATTATTAATTGTTGAAAGAAAAAAAAGTCAAAACTCTCTTCATAGCAACTTAAATAATATAAAATTTAGTACGTATATTGGATCATGTTAAAAAAATATATTAAACTCTTGGAAAATCATTTTAAATCCCAACAAATGTGATTTCAAAATAAAACATGCGTATCAATAAGATTCCGCAAAGTTGTGGGAAAAAAAGAAAAAATTCAGGGCTAGGTTGCCACAACCGTTGCACTACACCCATCGCAGCCCACAACTACATCACTACCACCGTTACTGTTACAGCGAGTGCAACCTTTGCTTGAAACATTGATCTCTAGCCTTGTTGGTTTCATTCCATTCCTTAACTTAGTGTTTTCTTTTATGTGTATCATGTCACTCTTCCTCTTGGTACAGGGTTTAAATCTGGTTGCACATGATCAAACCGTCTTGCCTCTCTCTTAATTTATTGTCTTACCAATCTGTTCATTTTTCTAACTTTTTCATTATTCTTGTCTTATTACATATTCATGTTGACATTGTTAGCTATGCTTATTCCGAGGGGTAGTGTTATTAAAGGCGCGCCTAGGCCCAAGTCCCATCCAGGACCAAGGTTTACGCCTTGTAGTGTTGTAGGCTAGGCGACTTTAATAAGGCATGCCTAGGCATGCGCCTAGGCCCAAGTCCCATTCAGGCCCAAGACTTGCACTTTGGTTTGTCTTGATTGAAAAAATTCTTTAATAAGATTCTAATGACTAGAAAAATGTTAGATGAGTGGAGAAAAAGTATTTTACTACTTCATTTATAAAAATAATGGAGATACTCAAAATTGCAACAACTATGTTTACTGATTGATACAATGAAAGTGAGGGAGAGAGTGATTGAGCATAGCTCAACAGTGTCAGTGAATTATTTTGGATTTATGTCAAATAGATCAACTATGGAAGCGATATATTTACTAAGAAGATTAATAGAGAATTACTAATAGAAAGTGAGGGATGAGGGATCTGCATATGATTTTTATAGATTTAACAAAAGCTTACGATGGGGTGCCTAGAGATATTATATAATATGGTAGGTGTTGGAGAAAAAGGTGTGAGATCAAAGGATATATTGATGTGATAAAAGACATGTATGATGGGGTTGTGTGTGACTACAATTAGATCATTTGCAAGAGAAATTTGTGAATTCCAATCATTGTATGGTTGCATCAAGGGTCAACTTTGAGTTCATACCCCCTATTTGCCTTTGTCATGGATGAGTTAACTAAACATACTTGGGATGATATCTCATGGTGTGGGTTGTTCATTGATGATATTGTTCTAGTTGATGAAACTAAGGAAGGAATCAACATTAAATTAGAAATTTTGAGAGAAACACTTGCGTTAAAAGGTTTAATATAGAATGTAACTTCAGTGATAGTAAAGGTCAATGCTTTTTAATTAAACCATAGGCTATCATATCAATGCTTTTTCTATGTATCTGAAGCAATTTTCAAAAGTAGGCCACGTAACACCGTTATGTAATGGTATGGACAATTATCGCTACCCTTTATTGCTTTCACGGCGTGGTTGAATTTCACAGGTGTAACAACCGCAACCATTATGTGACGCTCGTAACAGACTGTTATGACACCGCTACAACATTTAACGCCATTACATAAAAATGGCAGCATCTGTTACATTTAAAAGACATTTTCTGGTCATTTTCTCCTCTTTTAACTTGTGTTATTTATTTATTTACTCAACATTAAAGATTGAACATAATTTTTATATGTACTTGTACTTGTAAGTGTGTTACTTGTATAACTTGAAGATATGAAATGTAACATTTTACTTTGTTTAATAAAATAAAAGCAGTGACATTCACTCCATTTCTAGCTAACATTCTCCTAGTGAAAAAAAGAAAAAGAAAAAAGGATTGTGAGGCTATAAGTGGAGTCTGATCTGAATATTGTTGCTCTAAAATAAATAGCTAATACTATTTTTAATTTTTAATTTCATTATTTATTTTTTTAACATATGTAACCAGCAAGTTTGAAACACAATTATATAACATTATAAGTCTACAACTATTAATATTTATAGCACAATAAATATTAGTAAGCTGTTGTATTATGAGTTTATGGCACGTGAAATTATTAATTGTTGAAAGAAAAAAAAGTCAAAACTCTCTTCATAGCAACTTAAATAATATAAAATTTAGTACGTATATTGGATCATGTTAAAAAAATATATTAAACTCTTGGAAAATCATTTTAAATCCCAACAAATGTGATTTCAAAATAAAACATGTGTATCAATAAGATTCCGCAAAGTTGTGGGAAAAAAAGAAAAAATTCAGGGCTAGGTTGCCACAACCGTTGCACTACACCCATCGCAGCCCACAACTACATCACTACCACCGTTACTGTTACAGCGAGTGCAACCTTTGCTTGAAACATTGATCTCTAGCCTTGTTGGTTTCATTCCATTCCTTAACTTAGTGTTTTCTTTTATGTGTATCATGTCACTCTTCCTCTTGGTACAGGGTTTAAATCTGGTTGCACATGATCAAACCGTCTTGCCTCTCTCTTAATTTATTGTCTTACCAATCTGTTCATTTTTCTAACTTTTTCATTATTCTTGTCTTATTACATATTCATGTTGACATTGTTAGCTATGCTTATTCCGAGGGGTAGTGTTATTAAAGGCGCGCCTAGGCCCAAGTCCCATCCAGGACCAAGGTTTACGCCTTGTAGTGTTGTAGGCTAGGCGACTTTAATAAGGCATGCCTAGGCATGCGCCTAGGCCCAAGTCCCATTCAGGCCCAAGACTTGCACTTTGTAGTGATCCAGGCCAGGCGACTTCGATAAGGCAAACGACTAGTCCAAGGCACAGCAAGGCCCAAGTCTTGAGGGCTTTTTTTTAGTGTTGCTTAAATTGGTTTTGTTTAAAATCTGACTATTGATTTAAGATGATGCAGCTACAAAAGATCCCTACTTTTATTACACATGCCAATACATTGGGCATTCAACCATAAATCACTGATACAAGAAAAATTAGCCCTAATTCCTAATCTCTGAAGAACACTTCACTATACTACATGCCTTATTATCCAGTCCAGCAAATCCAAAAATTCTTCTTCACGTTGTTGTCATTTGTTTTTTTTCCTTCTCTTCTTACGTTTCTGTCTCATTCTCTTCTCTTCTCTTCTTCTTGTCTACGTTGTTGTCTTCTCTATTTTTCTCCTCTACGTTGCTATCTTCTTCTTTGCATGGCTGTGATGATATTGCCTTCTTCTTCTTCTTCTTCTTCTTCTTCTTCTTCTTCTTCTTCTTCTTCTTCTTCTTCTTCCATCTTCTTATGCTTATTCTTTGGTCTTCTTTTCTTTCTCATTATTCTTTAGACTAATTATTTCCCCATCGGCCTCTTCTTATTCTTCTTCTCCCCTCTCATTTTATTCATGTTTTATGTTAAATTTTGAAATATTGTTCATTTGTCTATGTTAAAATAGTAGTATTTGTTGGTATATATATTTTTAAATGTTTAAGATTTCATTTTGCTTATGTTGAACCCTAAATTATTTAGTTATATTAAATTATATATTTTTTTACGTACAAGATGTGCCTCACTTCGGTGAAGCATGCTCCTCGCCTTGCGCCTTGAGCCTAGGCCCCTAGGAGACCTTGGCGCCTTGGTGCGCCTATTGCCTTTAATAACACTGCCGAGGGGCAACACAAACATTATGCTCTATGTTTTCGTAGCTTGTAAGTGGGTGTGTTATTGTAGGTCTTTGTTTGTTTGAATCTTTGATGGGACTATCTACTATCAATTGAAAGAAAAAGAAAAAGGAATCTCCTATGGAACCAGTGTTCTTGAATGTCCCCTTCCTCTTTGTTCCTGTTCATGATTGAGTTCTCTCTCTCTCTCTCTCTCTCACACACACACACACACACACACAAACCAAAATTATGTTTCATTACTTTTGTATTATTTTGTCCTCTCCCAGACTATCTGCAGTTTTGGAGCCTGTGGTGTGAATCTGTGGTCTTTGACAACAAGAGTCATATCCATAGAATGCTGTCATTTTTTTTCTCAAAGATCTGTTGCTAACTGTATTTGATTTTGAATCTGAACTATCATGTATCTGTTTCTCGAGTTTTGTGTTTTACAAGGTATTCCTCTTTATGCAGCTGGCATGGGCTTGGAAATATGGCTTCCACAGAAGCAATGCGTCTCTTTGTAAAGATATTGGAGGTTTGGGCATAGTGAACTTTCCAGTTTTTGTTACTTTATAAAAACCTTAGGTAATTATCTATGTTTTATTTTCTTAATAGGAAGAAGATCCAGGGTGGTATTCAAGAGCATCCAATTTTGTTGCAGAGCCTGTTGTAGATGTAGAAATAAATGTGAGTTTGTAGAAAGTTTAATTTTTTGGCTGATTCTTTCAAGTTTCTTGATGAGCTATTTCTTGATATTAGGGTGCGCTTTTTTCATAAATGCATCTTACAAGCAGGTCTAACAAAAACGGTGTTAGTTAGATTGATCAATGTCTTCCCATCATTCAGAAGCTGTCACTTTTTTAATGAAATTTTTTGCAGGACTAGTTGGCTAGATTATCTTTATTTGATGTGCAGTCAATTTTTATTTATCTTTATAATTCCCCCCAATTCATGTTTGAAGTCATGTGCTTTCCCAATTGATTTTGTATGTACACGTTTGTGGATCATCGTCTCATTCATTCTAGGGTAGCTAGGGGGTTGTGGTCTATGCTTAGGTTTGTTTGGGTCTTACAAAGCAGTGCTTGTTTTACTTTGTACATGGGAAGGGACTAAGATGCATACTAAAGAAGGTGGCATGGAAGCAGGCCATTTGTTTGGGTCTATAGGAGTCGTAGATCCTTTGATGGAAGAGGAGCCAATTATAGGTTGAAGAACTAACATTTGAGTGCTCTCTTTTGTTGGGTTATGGGAACTTTAATCCCTCCCTTAGTCTTTTTTGGATTTTCTAGGATATATTTTTTTGTATAGAATAAGTTGGTTGTGCCCCTATAGGCACCTTTTAATGAAATAACTTGTGAAAAAAATTAGAAAAAGGTATAATGCTTATGGTTTGGTGTGGTGGTCTTCCTTTGAAATGCAATTTCTCAGTGATTATTTCATGTATTTGTGTAGGAGGACATCTGATACATGCCATTAGCATGTCACATAAATCACAGCTTTTTATTGTTGGAATAATGACATCATAAAGGTGTATGAAGTTGAGATTTTTATGTTAATTTGTTGGAGTATCTGAATGAAAGTACCATGTACTTGCGCACTAACTATATCTGTGCTTTTTACAATATTGTAAATTTAGTCCTGCTTATGATGGTATTTGCTCTCTTTACAGTTTCTAAGGTGGTAGAGGTTAAGGAAGAGAAAAATAACAGCTGATAGATCAGAAAATTGACCAAGGCACATGTGTGAAATTGCAGTCCATTACAACCAAGTCATTAGTCATTGCCTTTATCCAGACTGCTGTCTAAGATTGTTTAGTTGACCAGTGATCCATGCAAATCTCAAAACTGTGATATCATTCAATTCTATGAGGATAGATCCGTTCTCTTCCTTATGAGGTAGCGCATGTTTTAACTGAAGTTGGCCTTAGAGAAATTGAAATGTAGAGTTATGTAGTTGATGGGAAACTGTTGCCACAAGGCTTTCATGAGTTGATTTAAGTTGTCTATCACCTTTAGACTCTGAATTGTTAACAGAATGATTCTTCTCTTTGAAGTTTGAACTGTTGGTTGGAATCCTGTTTCTTCTTCTTTAATTTGTGGGCTATTTTATGAGGTCCCACTAAATTCCATCTCTTTGGACAAAATGACAAAATGAAGTTCTTGTGGTAGGAATAATTTTTCCTTTGAATATTTGTGTTTGTAAGCTTTGATTTTGGGTTGGGAGGCATGTAGTACCTGCTTGCTACAATGGTTTCTTCAGGTTCTGCATGCCTTTGTATTTGGATTGATAATTTGTAATTCAAAACTTCTTCCATGTATATGCCTAAAATGATAAGGAATGAGGGAGCACAAACACTAATTCATTACTGGATGGGGCATGCTCATGATGTTGGCTTCTTTGCCTTTGGCATTGTTCTGTGCCTTATCTTACTTGTGAGACAATCTGTGGTTTCAATTGGTTCGTTGACATATGTACTTAACAGTTATACAGTAAAAGTGGAGAAACCAAATAATTAAAGTTCATGGTGAGGCCCTAGAATTTTCCAGTTACTTCTTAATGCTATATTTTCCCCTTTGAGATTTCACAAGGCACTCCCTCTCAAGTTTTTATACTTATCTGCTCCATTTCCATTTATTTATTTTTTGCATTTTTTGTTTTTTTTTTTTTGCTGTTGTGGGTTTTATAGCGCAATCCAAAGGTTGAGCCAGTCACAGAAAATGGAGACACTTTTCCTGAGACAAAGACCATTCCTACTGAAAACGGCAGCTTGTTGGAAACTCAGGATAAAGATGTTATATTGGAGGGCCTTGGTTCAGTTAATGTATATGATCAATGGGTTGCCCCTTCAGAATTTGGTCCACGCCCAAAAGCCCGATACGAGGTATTGCCTTGCCTCCATTTTAAAAGATCAGTTGGTTCTAGCTGCTCCTTCCAAACACCCCCCCTTTCCGTCTTTTCTTTTTCTTTTTCTTTTTCTTTTCCTTGAACAAAGTTCTTGAATTCACAGCATGGAGCAGCTATTATTGATGACAAGATGTATATATTTGGCGGAAATCACAATGGACGTTACCTTAATGATCTTCAGGTATGGAAACTAATTGTAGTTGTGCATGTTGTGTTATATGCACAAGTCATATGGTTGTGTTTACTGTATTTATTTATGGGATACTGTTAGTGTTTGGCTCATTCTCTCTCACTCTCTCCTTTTGTTTTTTGGATAAGTGTGGAGAATCATCCAAAACTTCTCTTCAGTAATAGCAGCCAATTTTTCCACCTATTGCCTGAAAAATTGATGTTGTATCTAGTCTCTTTTTGTTTTAGTTCTTTTTTCCCTCTTCCCTTCCCATTCCCCTTCCCCATCCCCTTCCCTCCCTTTTCTCTCTTCCCTTTCATGCTTTTCAGGCTTTATCTTTATTAATTATGTTTACACAGAAGTAATCAAATTATCATATTTTAATTTTTGCTTCTTTGTAGTTGTAGATATTCTTGTCTTTAATCTGAAAAAAAATGCAGGTTCTAGATTTGAGAAGTTGGAGTTGGTCCAGGCTTGAAATTAAAACTGCAGCTGATTCTGTGGAATCACCTTCTTTAGTATCAGTGCCTCCTTGTGCTGGCCATTCCCTGGTTAGTATGGAGATTTGTAGATGTTGGATGCAAAGATGTTTTCACATGTGCTGTATGATCATTTCAATTTTGTGTCTGTAGATACCATGGAGGACAGATAAGCTTCTTTCAATAGGTGGACATACAAAAGATGCTTCTGAGACTATGCAAGGCAAGATTCATATATTATGTATTATCTTTTGCATTTCTAGTTTTGTTGGAAATATTTATTAACTTTTGGTATGTTAATTTCTATGCACAGAAAATTTTCAATGTTCTAAAGTTTTCTAGTTGTGAAAAATTGGTGAAAAACATTATAAGCTAAGAAGCACGGACTCAAGGCACATCGATTTTTTAAAAATTAGGATATGGACATGGCAGGGCAGGGATATGGGAAGAAAAAAAAATTATTTGCTAATTTTTATCCACAAACAAGAAAGAAAGAAAAAAAAGAAAAAGAAAAAAGGAAGAAGAAAAACTAACATTAATTTAGCATAGAACAATCACTCAATCTATAATTTGATATTCATTCAACTATTACATTACATATGTCAAGAGCATTTAAGTTTAATAGTAAATGGATCATCCATAAAGAATACATAAATTTTAAGAAGTAAATAATATGGTGTTAATATTTACCAGAAGTTTGCATCCACAGAATTAATGTAAATGTAATAGGAACACTAGATGAGAGGGGCAACTGTTTTTTTTTTCCAAGGAGATAAGGCTCTCTACCTCTCCCAAATGAGTTTTAGGACACAAAAAGCTCGAATGGTGAAGATGTGGTCATGTTGCGTCTAGGTTAGGGGTGATTGAGGATGGGGGTATGCCTGACTCATTTAACAAAGTTGGGGCTTCAGAGATGGAGGAGAGCATAGTGGAGATGATGAAATCTGATATTTCGTGTCCAATTACTTTGGCTTTGAAACCAATTATTGCAGGGCGACTATCAAGGAATCTGCTCTGTTCTTCAATCGATACAAAAGCAGAAAATATGGAGAATGGTTCTAAAAGAAAAGCATCAAGATTCATGAAATGAATTTTCAAGAGAAGAAGAACACGGACCACAACCTTACACACAAAAGCCACAACTTTTATCAACTCAAATTGATTAATTCACTCTGGTCAATTACAATGTCAAAGCCTTTATTTATAAGCTAAAAGAAACCCTAATGAAAATAAGGAGATTAAAATTCTTGATGGCTAAGAAACAAACAAAAATGAAACAAATCTAAAGAATCCTAATTAACTATAATTAGAAGATAATAAATATAATACTAAAGAAATGAAATTATAAGCTAACAAATTGTAAATGAAGCCCCTCCCTAGCTAAAATTTTGAATGCATGCATGAATTCTGTATTATTCTCCTAGATTGGGAAAAAAAAAGAACTCGTCATCGAGTTCCTATTGAAAAACTGAATGCAATCATGCCAATTAATCAAATATTTTGAATATGTTAGCTGTTTTATGTTATTGTTTCAACTAATTGGTGTGATCAGGCTGGTGACGAGGTCTACCAAACACGGATTGAACACGTAAAGAAAATCTTAAATACTAATAAAATTAATCTTGTCTAACTTGATCAAAGAAGAATCAATTAGTGGTGTATCAATAGGATGTTGTCCTTTGGTAAAATAATGTTACGTGCTATCAATGATTTATTAGACTTTCGAATTTTCTTCCATCATGTGAAAATTGTTCATCAAGTTGGTCCGACGTTAAAGTAATATTATTTTGGAAGAAAATTTAGACAACCAAGAAACCATTGGAAGGCAAGCGAATCGCCTACACAACATGATTAAAAAGAGGAGCTTCCTATTGACACACTACGAATCGATTCTTCTTTGATTGAGTTAGACATGAATGATTTTATTGGTATTGAAGATTTTCTTCTGTTACATGGACTCGGGTATGGGTGTCGAGTGCGAGTACGTATCTGGAGGTTGGACTCGTTAAACCATAAATTTAAGGGTGCGCATATTCGGCAATATGAGATAAAATGGTGCTATATATAACTTACATTGTCAAAAAGACATTTATAGCAATTACACAACAATATGTACATATAATAATAGTGTTATATACAATTATATAAGAAGTATCCATTGAAAAGCATCTAACACATATCTTATACTCTTGTCCGAGTGTGGGGTGTCGAACAAAGGTATTTGATTTATTTTGAAAAGTCCGTGTAACATAAATTTTCTTTATGTGTCGGTGTCATTGTTTTAAAAACCAGACCAGACCGACTGGTTAACCTGTTGACCGATTTAGGTTTCGGCCTAGATGGACCCTCGAACCCATTCTAGCTCAAAAACCGGCATAACCCATTGTTGAACCGGTTAATCGAAAGAACTAGTGCCAGTTGGAGCAAACTGGCCAATGGTTAAGCTTTGAAAAATGTAGTCTGCAAGGTTTGAACTAAACACCTCAAGCATGACACTCTTGTTGCTTACCACTAAGCCAACAATACTTCTTGTTGATAAATTAGTAGATATATTTTATTTATTGTATTCCAATCATTTTCTCTCATATACCAATATAATTAACATTTTTCAAATAATATCAATATAAAAATAAATGTGTAAACATATTTATATAAATATCTAATGTATATTTAATACTTATTTTTTATTTAAGTATAATTTTTAATATGTTTATTACATAAGTATGACGTCACGGTTTGATTCGGTTCGACCTGATGGTTGAACCGGCGATTCATCCACCCAATTTCTTTTCTGGTTTACTTATCGGTCCGGTTTTTAAAACCTTGTTACATGTTCAATCCGTGTTTGGTAAACCTCGTTAACAGCTTAATCACATCGATTAGTTGGAACCTTAGTTGCTGAAAACTTTTACTTAGGTGACGTTTTTTACTTGCACTCCTAAGTAAGAAACTTGTAAAAAAACTTGCTCCTGTCGTGGAAGAAATTCACTCCCAACTGAGTTAGAAAAACTTACACTTACAAATCTCAAAGAAACATTAGAAAACAACTTAAACTTATTATAGTACTTTATATTTGCATAATATTTATTTATACTTGATAAAGACAATTTGTTGTTGACATCAATCTCAAATATTTATTAATATTTTAGCACATATTTCCCAACCTTAGAAACTTCTATATGCCCTCGCTCCTCCACCCCTACCCCTGCCCCTGCTTCATGTGTCTAAGGTTGGAACAAGAATGTAAAACAGCTAGTATATTCAAAATATTTGATTTGTTGGCATGGTCGCGTTTTGTTTTTAAATGGGTACTCAAAGACGAGTTCTTTTTTTTTCTTCTTAGTATAGGAGAATGATGCTGAATTCATGCACAGATGCAAAATTTTAGTTTGGAGGCTTCACTTGCAATTTTGTAACTTATAATTTCATTTCTTTAGTATTTTTATTTATATGTTTTTAATTATAGTTAATTAAGATTCTTAAGATTTGTTTCATTTTAGTATATTTCTTAGCCATCAAGAATTTTAGTTTTTTTATTTTATATTTTTGTTAGGGTTTCTTTTGGCTTATAAATAAAAATAACATTGTAATTGGCCAAAGTGGATTAATGAATTTGAGTAGATAAAAGTTGTGGCTTTTGTCAGTAGGGCTGTGATCTGTATTTTTCTTCTATCGAAATTTTTTATTCCTTGAATCTTGATTTCTTTCTTTCAGATCCATTTTTCTTATTTTCTAGTTTTGAATCGATTGAAAAATAGGATGGATTTCTTGATAGCCGCCCTGCATCACTATGTTTCCTCTGTGTGGTGAAGAAAATAGATAAGTTTGGGATGATATTTTGGAGGCTAGTGACAAGGGAGCTATGTTATTGGATGATTCTGAGGAAAGGGTTAAGAAGTCCTGTAAAAGTGAACTTACGAAATTTGTGTGGAACAAGCAGGGCCCATTTTGGTTGAGATGATAACTAAATAATGTGTTAGTGCTTTTGTTGTGCTCATTGAGAAGTTTATGAAAAGTATAAAGAGAAGCACCTGAACAAAAATTTAGTGGCTAAGTTTATGAAGTTTGGGTAAAAGAAATGGAATTCTTTGCCTGAAGGAGAGGAAGCTCCATATGTGATAAGGGCAAAGGAGAGGAATGTTAAGGATTGGAATGAAGATGTGAAGAAAACTTCCTACATGTCTTACAGTAGAGGGAAGGAAGACTGGTTACAGCCTATGAAGAAGGCACAGTTCTAAAGCATTTTGTAAAGGGGAGTGGATCATTTTTAGGTTTTTGAAGTATTGTTAGGGGTTTATCTTTGTTTTGTTTTCCTTCTTTGTTCTCTCTCTTCTTCCTTTTTTTTTTCACTGTGAATGGGCGGTGCCCTCTTGGCATGTTCTCTAGTACAATCTTTTATTATTGTTGATTAAAAAATAAGAGACATCGAAAGTGAACATATTGGAGGAAAGTTCTTGTTTAGTTTTTTTTTTTTCCCACCATCTTGTTCCAAATACTACATACTTTAACCACAAACCACCTTTCTTAAAATTATAATAAAACCCCAAAATGTGTCCCATAGCATGTCTTGACACGTGTTCTTCATTGTCAAGCGAAAAATTAAATAAAAAATTGACATGACATGTGGTATGTTCTTCATTGTCAAGCGAAAAATTAAATAAAAAATTGACATGACATGTGGTATGTTTGACATGTGTGAGACACTGCTATGACGATTAAAATGGAGTGTGTATGCTTCGTAGATTAGGAGACCGCTGCTTTTCGTCTTTTCATTATTTTTAACTAAATATTTATTTATAAATGATTATATTCATCCAGAAAACATATTAAAAAAAAAAAATCACGTGAAATTATAACTTATGTATATATTGATTAGTCTTTGCTGGGTTAACTTATTAAATACAAATTTAGTTTACTTTGAAATTAATTCAGTCATACAAGGTAGTATTCTTGACTTTGAAATTAATTCAATCATGCAAGGTAGTATTCAAATATTTTCAATCTCATGTAATACCTAATATGAAGTCAAAAATCATGCTTGTAAATCCTTGATTAATACTCCAATGCGTAGCGCATCTACTCATGAGGTGGTGATTCTTTCTGATCTGCTTAATTCTGGACACCGTTTCAATATTTTATGATAATTGTTGTGGTAAAGTTTTGGCCTCACCTAAATAATTGGATCCTGATACTTTTTCTTTATGAATATGCCAAAGTCTGCAATTAAAATTGATTGACATTGAGATAAGCATTTAAGGGCTTCCACTAGGCTAAGTTTTCCTTAGATTTTAGTTCAGAATTTTCTATTGCAATTGTTCTAATTGTAATCTTAAACTAAAATTAATTGGATTTAGTGATTAGCTTTTGCTTAAAGAAAATTTTAAATTTAAATATATGTGTTTGTTTATATTGAACTCTGTTGAAAGATAAAATTTCTAATTCTTGATCACCCACCAAGAAATATGCCCCGTGCAATTTTTCTTTTTCTTGATTAGGACTTTTACAGAACATGCTTTGTATTTTAAGGGAATTCTGCAGAATGGCTTACATTATACTTCTTTTTGACGATGATCATTATCTTTCTTTCTGTGAATTCTGAAGATCCTTCCATCCATTAAGGTGGGATGTAATGAAGAATTTACATTTTGATTGAAAAGTGTTAACTTCTTCAACTATGCCACTACTTTTGTGTTTTTTTCTTGATGCTTTCTTATTGATATTATAATTTGATCTTATTTATTTTATTTTTTCTTGTGACAGTGAAGGTCTTC
>NW_021027054.1:640967-655476 GCF_004153795.1 Camellia sinensis
ACAGAGATCCTTAATCCAGAGTTGAAAGACAAATTACTTGGAAAGAGAACACTCCTTGCATTATTATTCTACTGCATCAACAACTGAAGATTTGGTGATTTTGGTATTTTGATTTAGTAGTGTGGTTGATTCCGTTACTGACTACAAAAACTTGATGAAGTGTGGACTAAATCCAGATGTTATGATATACTGTGGTATTTATGTTAGATGATGGGTGGTTTAACAAGGCATTGGAAGGAGGAAAGAACTGCAATATGAACCTCCTTTACTAATGGAGGGAAATCTTACTGCCCCCACTGAATGAACCAGGTTAATAAATTGTCTCTTGGTTTTGATGCTTATCTGGTGGGCTGCTGGTACAAATGATCTTCTCGGAAAGTACATTTTTTTTTTTGAGTGATTCTTTTGAGAGTTTACAGCCAGTCAATGGTACAATCTGGTCCATTTTAAGAAAACATTGATTCATCCTTACCGTTCCATGGAAGATATTTCATTAAGTTTAATGAAAATTACATTTGTTAATTATGGATTATTGGTAATGAAAAATACATTTGTTCTCTTTTGCATTTTGATATGCAAGACTAATCCCTATGTTAATGATGGATGGTGCTTCATTCTTTGTAATTGCTGAACATTATGAGTAACTAGTTACCAAACAGCCAGGAGGACTGTTGTCACAAGCCTTACTGATGTACCTAAGAAGAAATGTGTTAGTCTTACTTTACGAGGCTTAAATATTCAGTAACCATTAAGCTAGGTATTGAATGACCTGGATACATCATATACTGTAGTCTTTAGAATGATTCAATTATGGTCCTTTTTTCCCTGGTACAATAATTGATAGATTGTTGATACTCTCAATTAGAGCATTACTTGCAAATTGCTGTACTTTTTAACTGTGACAGGGCGATGCACATGCATGGAAATAGAGACATCATTATTAAAGATTTGCAGTTATTCTTTCTCTTTATAAATAATTCTGGTTTGGGTTTAGTTCAAAGGACGTGATATGTTCAACATTATAATACAGATTGCCTTCATTTCTAGCCTATTACATGGTAAAAAGTAACTAATTCAATTATGTTCTATTGCAGGGATTGAGTTTGGTCTTGAGCTCCTACAATGGTGAAGACATTTTAATATCTTTTGGAGGTTACAATGGACGGTACAACAATGAGGTCAAGAGTATTCTTAAACTGCTTTAGCTGGGCTTATTCTGCTATGTTCTTCTCCTCATTTTGGTTATATTTATTGTGGTCAGGTTAGCGTCCTCAAACCGAGTCACAAATCAACCTTGCAATCAAAAATGATGGAGACTTCTGTGCCTGACAGTGTATCAGCTGTTCATAATGCAACAAATGCCAGGGATGTGGAGTCTGAGTTTGAAACAGGCCAAGAAGGGAAAATAAGGGAAATCGTCATGGACAATGTTGATTCAGAGCCCATGGTATTGTAATTACACAAACATCTCATTGGTACCCAATTCTTTGAATTTTCTATTATATCTAGTTGCCATGCAATATGCATCCAAGTGGATGTGTAAATTCTTTACTTCACATATTGTTTTTGTTACAGGAAATTACTGTATTATTTTCATTTGTGGAGTTTTTATAAGATTCTTAAACAACAAGAATTGCTTTCTGATAATTAGCAATTAATATAAAATTTTAAATTTATTTGGACTACAGCTCTTCTTTGTAAACATTATTTGTGTAGTTGTGGGACAATTGTTTGAGAATTTTTAAGTGTAACATCTAACAGATTACAATATCATGACAATTTTTTAAATCTTCATATTATACACTAGCTATCCCTCCACCGAATGTAAATATGGGAACAAGTCTTTTTCATTAAAAAAATCCCAAATCAGTACCAACAATTGTATACTGTCAAATTTATTGTCCGAGTTCAGAATGTCAATATAAGCCTTGATTTATGAAATAAAATTCAGTTTGCTCTTTCCCATTTAAATAGGCTCAATATGCTCGAATTTCTTAGTGACCAATACCTTTTGGAAATTTTTTAGTCTGCCCTATTCCCGATGCTAGTCAACTTCTGAATCATGTCATTATTAGCATTTTGTCATTCTACACCTTTCTGCTTACGTTCATGAGTGTCATGCAGAGAACAAGAAGTGAAGAAAGCAATGAACATCTTTTAGCAACTCTCAAGGCAGAGAAAGAGGAAATAGAATCTTCACTCGGCAAGGAGAGGATACAGTATATCCAGCTAAAACAAGAGTTAACTGAAGCTGAGGCACGAAACACAGATTTGTATAAGGTAACTCATTGTGTGCATTTAATTGATATGTTCTTTGGGGAGGTGATTGTTTGTTACAAGATTATTGTCCTTGGCACTCCTTGCCGACTTACGGGCTTGTTTTAGGGGGAAAAAAAAAAAAAATGAAGCTTAAATTTAATTTTACATGAACAAAGTTTGCACTATATTGGACAATTTAAGCAGTTGCACATAGTGGAAGCGGGAGTGGGGAGCAGGGGTCCTATAGAAGAGTTTTGGGAGCGGGAACGGGATTGAGGTTCTGGAGTGAGGCCCCCCTAGGAGTTTCCTGCTACTAAGAATTGAACATATGATTGAAATTTCAATAATGTTGCAATTGTTTTCTTGCAACTAAAACCCTTAATGCTTTTCCATGTCAAAATCTTGAAAATATTTAGGAAAAAATTGTCTTTCCGAGTCTTCATAAATCTTGATGGAATTTTATTGCGAAATGTAGGAAAAATGTCATCATCTCTTTTTCATAAATGGAACACTAACTTCCTCTGAAAGATTACCCTAATTTTTTTAAACCTTTTAATTTGCCGTTCCTCCGAAAAAGCTCCCTAATTTTTCCCCCTCCTTGTTCCAAAACATAATACGCTTCATTTCAGAACTGTGAATTTAGTTATCTAAAGCGATTCCAAAACTCTTTCTTATTTATTTCCTTAAGAGGATAAAAAATTAAAGATAATGACCTAAAATCTAAAGAAGGTGAAGGTTTGGGTAGAAAAAATGTAAGAAGAAAGTTGGGCCATAATTCTTATAGACTTTTCTTAAACATGATTAATTGAAAATAATAGACTATATGTTAGAAGTACCTTAAATTCTAATAGTATGATATTAACAAGCCTACCCCTATCTTCCCTATTTTTAGAACAAGATGTTCTCATTCCCGTTTCTCATGCTAGAACTATCTAGGTAGCAGATTTTGATACACTCAAATTTTTAAAGAAAAAAAAAAAAAAAAAACTTCGACCAGAAACCCCAAAGGGTTTGGCTTAGTAGGAGAAGAGGCTACCAAAGGGCTTTACCAGCCAAGAGGTCGTAGGGCGAAATTCTATGAAAGCCAAACATCCCAAACCTTGGGGCTAGGTTTGCCCGGTCATTAATTTTAGGGCATCGGGATTAGTCGAGGTGCGCATAAGCTGGTTCAGATAGCCGATTATCAAAACAAACCAAAAAAAAACATTGACCAGATTTTCCATTATTTCGGAAGAATAAGAGAAAATGTAATAATTTTTTATGTTGGGGTGGGGTGCAATGTGAAATATTGAAAGTAACCATATAAACTTGCTTTAACTCATTGGATTAATCAGGGCTTGTGGATTTCGCAAGAAATGCAGTAGTTTAAGAAGGCAGCCACATCTAGTTCTGAAGTTAGATTGTTGCTCATCAGCCAATTTTCTTGTTTTCGTTTACCTACTGTCACATGTTGAAGCTGCATTTTTACTTAAATTACCCTTTTTTATTCTACTGAAAATTGGACTTCACGTATGCATAAGGTGATGGTCTCTTTCAGTCAGACTCCAATGACATATATCTAAATTGACATTGCAGGAGCTTCAAGCTGTCCGTGGTCAGCTTGCTACTGAGCAGTCTAGGTGTTTCAAACTTGAGGTAGCTACTTAATGTTAAAAGTTTTTGCTCCACATATTACCTTCTAAATCTAATCTTCTATGCAATTAAAAGAGGCTCTACTTTGATCCCTGGGAAGTGAAGAGTATATAATACACAAAATATGCATACATGATTCATGTGAAGTGTAGACATATTTTTACTTCTCATTTTCTTTTCTTCCTCTGTGCAACCTAACGGCAAATGAAAAATGGAAAATCTTTTTACTCGTAGTTTTCTTTCTCCTACTTTTCCTTTTTATTTTTTTATAAACAAAATGTTAGCTCAAAGTTCTACTGCTCCACTTTTTCCCATGAAGCCAAATATTGCCGTGTTAATTTGGTTGGTTGTTGTAAAATTAGGAATGCAGTCGCTCTCTTTTTTCTTTCGTTTTTAAACATTGTTATTAGTTCAGCCAAAAACTTCACCCATAAATTGGAAGAAGGCAAAAAATCGGCTAAATTTTTTTGGCAATACGTAGTTGAACTTGCACCAACAAAGAAGGAAACAAAGAGAAAGGACCGTACCTACTGAATGCTCTCTAATTTTGTTGGTTTGAGTGATATGAGTAATTTTGGTGGTTTCCTTTAAAGTGTCTTCAATGGAAAGGAGTTTAGTTCTAACACTTACGAGCTCACCAGGTTGATGTGGCAGAGCTACGCCAAAAGCTGCAAACTATGGAGACCTTACAAAAAGAACTCGAACTTCTTCAAAGACAAAAGGCTGCCTCTGAACAAGCTGCCTTGAGTGCAAAACAGAGGCAGAGCTCGGGCGGCATGTGGGGTTGGCTTGCCGGATCCCCTCCTAGCCAAGACGCCGATGACACCTAAAAATTCAAACCCCAAATACACAGTAATTCCTAGTTTTGGAACTCAAATCAATTTAATTTTTTTCCCCATTTAAAGCATATTTTTTTTCTTAATCCAGTTCTTTTCAGATATTGAAATAAGATGTTCAGTTTCTCTTTGCTAGAGGGAACATGGTAGGTTTACATGCTTGTAATTTCAGCAATGTAATTACATATGGCCGTCGGTGATATATTTTTCTCTGTTATAAAGTTTTATTTAGAGTTTGTATTTGTAGTGATCCAAATTGCTGAGTGGAATGGAAGTTATAGAAAACCATTGTTTGGCCAATTATATTGCATGATGATGATTATATATATATATATTTTTTGTTTAAGGAAAATATTTTTGGTTCTTGTGCTTCTTTGTTTGTTTGTTTTTTTATTTTTTATTTTTAGAATATGAGAAACAACTATATTAATAAACAAAAACATACATAAACAAGACTCCAAGACCATCTCAACCAAACAATAAAACAGAAAAAAAAAATTGCGGGAAAATTTTCTCATATTGTTTGGAGAACAAGATGGCGCCACACGAGGCCCCCTCTCTCTCCTGCAATAGCACAACTGGTGGTTACCAGTTAAAGTGGGTGTTTAAGAAGTGGTTATTTTTTAAATTTTTTGGTTTTTTTGACTATTTTAATAGGCTATTTTAGTTTTTGTGTTTAGGAAGTTGGGTTAAATTTTTGGATTGGTTGTATTGAAAAATGTGCTTGAAATGATGTTTGAGGTTAGAATGATAAATTTGCCTTATTTTTTTCAAAATTGATCTACATGGACAAAATGATCATTTAATTGCTTGTGGGACGGCAGTGGTAGCCTCAGCTTACACTGTGTTGGTCACAGTGTAGAATGTCCCTGCAATGACAGTCTCTGTCTTTTTTATTTTTTATTTTTATTTTAAATCAATGAGTTAGTGTACTATTTGAGGCTAAGGGCTTAATTGGGAAGTGAGTTTTTTGATTTTTTGACTATTTTAACGTAGGGTTAAAAAGTCTCGTTTGAGAATGATTTTTTGTTTTTTTTTCAGATTTTTTATAAGAGAAAGAATGTAATGATTATTGGTTGGATGTGATATTTTGTCTTATTAAGGTAAAAAAATTTATTTTGTCTTTTTGTAACTAAATTAGCTCCAAATCCAATTCAACTCATATATCCAAAGGAAGCTTAAAAAACTTTTTTTATTGTTTGAGACTATTTTAACCTCAAACTTGATTTTCCAAACACTTCCAAAGGACAATCCAACCTTCAAATCAATTATATTTTTAGTGGTGTTGGAGAAGGTTGATCAAAATGTCTATTCCGGCAGAATATTTTTTAGTGGACAAACCAGTTGCTATTCCATCAATGCGCTAATATTCTGTTATGTTTGCTCAGGGAGTGACTAACAAGAATCTTTTGATCAGATTTATCTCAAATTAACTTTTAAACAAATTTATACTATTATTAAATGCAAAAATGTCATAAAACTCTCAATTTATTTTTTTCAATTTATTTTTTTTATTTTTTAAGTAATAAAAATGTGATTGGTTCAAAATTAAATTTATATTTTATTAAAACCCCTAAATTATGTCATTAGAAGTACTATTCCAAACTACTTCCTTAATTTATAGTTGTCATATCAAACTTATTGCAGAAGAATTATTTTGTTCCATATACACGTAGGGTAATATGTAAATTATATCATTTATGAGTTTGATTATTACAAATGACATAACTTAATATTGTAAGAGTCATAACTAAAAAATAATAATAATTATAACCAAACACCACATAAAGGGATTGTTTAAGACGATCTAAATAAGTGCATTTTTTAACTTTTTATTAAATATGGATTGGATTTGAAGTAATGTTGTAAGGAGGTGATGTGACTTAAATAGGATAATGACTTTTTGATTTTTTGACTTTATAACTTTTTTAGAGAACGCCAAACCTAGCCAAAGTATAACAAAGAATTCTTGGATCATAATCAAAATAATGACATAATCAATATCACAATTGAAAATTTTTAGAAGTGAATGATAATTGACTCCATTTGAATGAAAGGGTACAACTCTTCATGGTGTCTCTTCATATAAAAGAGTGTGACCCTAGAGTCATAACTTTTATGAATGGTCACAAATACTTCTATAAATACTATTCCTATGACATTCATTTGGAAAACAAGTGTTAAGATTCATACATATGTTATAATCAAGTATAAAAGAGAGTGCATAACAGAAATTGATTCGCTATACATATAAAAGTTGTACAGTTTCTGTGTGGGATGATCATTGTGTCCTGGAGGCAAGACGCCTATCAATTGCAAGCACCAAAGGCACAGGCGAATTACTATCTTAAAATTGCTGGAAAATATTTTTGAAAAATCAATTAAATGCAAATAAATAATAAAACCTCACAATAAATTTTTTACAAATTTTTTCAAAAGTTAGAACAGTTTGTGATCGAGCCATTTTATTATTTATTTGCATTAAATTGATTTTTTGAAAATATTTTCCTACATAACTAATAACACAATATGTCATAACCAAAATCACAAAAATTATAATTAGGAATGCATATGATACATTCCAAATTTCCCATATACATATTAGGTTGATTTTTAAAATATTCAATGAGATTTCATAATTATCATTTCAAATTGCTCCATGGTCGTATTTAGTTCATCACAAGAAGACAAGGAATATTCCATTCCATTCTGCTTTTGTTCTAGTAAACATAACATAACATAAGTTTCTTGAGCTCCATTTCTTTGTGATTGGAAGCAAAGTTGAGACAGGAAAATCTTTGAGCTAAAGCTTGCACAATTGATGGGTGATTTACAAGCTCTCCATGGTATATAAAAAGAAATAGTCCCGTGGTTACACCGCTAGCTAGCCTTTCTGAAATTCCGGTCTCTTCAGCTCCATTTGAGAGATCGAGTCTGACAAAGTTCATGCCCTTAAATCTCCAGCTTGTTTTATTACTACGGGTTCTAGCCAACCTTCCAACGAGAATATCAATGATCTGCCATCTTCAAACCCACCAAAGATTGGCAGCAAAGAGGATAAAGAAAATCAACTACATGAAGTCTCTTGACTGTGGAGAAGAATGCTCCTCAAAAAACCCCAGAAGCCCGTCGAGATGGAAAAGAAACAATGACCTCCAAGGCCGCTGAAGCCCGAAACAAGATTCTCTCAAGAAAATGGAGTTGGAAGAGAAAGGCACCGCAACCCACAACAATGCTGGTGATTAAATTTCCTCCTATGACAAATCTTCCGTCTGGACCTGATCTCTGAAGGCTAGGTTGGCTCGTTTTGGGCTGTTGGATCGTTGGTTGAGCCGTGTTTTTTTATGGAAAATCTCAACTTGTAGGGTTGTTTACATGTATAGAGTTGATGCTGAGGCAGCATATAGATTGAAAGTTGTGGTACTTGTTTTTCATACTGCCAGTTGCAGTATGGTCTTTTGAGCTGGCTCTGGAGAGGAGAATGAGATTCCATTCCACTGCCAAAAAAAAAAAAAAACTTATTAGTGAACCAAAAAAGTGTAGAAACAACTGATGAATAGTTTTGTCCTGAATATCATTTATACATCAATGAAAGTGGGGATGATATTATTATTATATATGTTATAATAAAAATATTATCTAATTTTGGAAATCTAAGTAGTAAGAGCATCACGCTCTTCAAAATTGTAGTCAAATTATAACTTAAAAAGTTATTTTTTTATTTTAGCTAGTCACTCTATTGTATCAAACTCCTTATTTTAACTCAATCCTATTAAAATATTTGTTATTTTTTTTTTATATAATTAAATTGATGAGTTATGAATCAAACAATTCTTATGTTTTACAAAAGATAAAATTGGAGGAAATATAAAAAATAAATAAATAAATGAAATTTCGTTGACCAGTTAACCGGCCGGACGTCTGGCCGAACTTCGGGTGGACGTCCGATAACACACAACTAGCTATGAACAGTACCTCGCTTGTTGTAGCGAGGTACTGTAACGCTCGTATATTAGCAATGAACAGTAGCGAGACTGATACAGTTTATTTTTGATGAACAGTATCACTAATTTAGCTAAAAAATGATTTTAGGTAATTTGATACGGATGCTCTAAGACCCACCATGTAATGTGATTATGTTTGCTAGTTTGTGTGTGTGCGTGTGTTTTTTTTTTTCTTTTCCGACACCACGTCACTAAAATTCAAATTAAAACGCTAATTTTAGATCCTTTAATCACTGCTCAAAATATTATTATTAACCATGGTAGTATATACCAATACGATGATTCAAAAAAAAAAAAATATATTTTTTTATTATTTTGGAGGTATTTAATAATTTGATTCAGTGTTTTAAATTGAATTTAATGGATCAGATTATATATATATATATATATGGTGAATTCAAAATCAGAAACTGTATTCATACTACTCGATTTCTCCACCAAACCCCAGTTGAATTCAAAATCGGAGAAAATTAAGCTGTTGTTTGGTTTTTGAATTGGGCTAAAAAATTACAAAAAGATAAAATTAATTACAAAAGTCAATAAGATAAAAAAACTACTTTTTATCCATAATTATTATATTTTTTCTCTTACAAAAAAAAAAAAAAACACAAAAATAAAAGTCAAGCGAAATTAAAAAAATCAAGTTAAAAAAATCTCAACACAAAAAAATTGACTATGTTAGCCAATGCCAAACGAACATTTAACTTATTTACACATCACTCGATTTAAAAAGAAAATCTCATATATTTATATATTATTTTTTATAATAAAATATAATAAAAATTTGTGAAAATTATAGTAAATAAGTAAGTTCTAGAAAAAGCGTGAGAACATTCGAATAGGATGACGCGTCGAAGCAATTCGATCGGTTACAAACAAAAGAAATCTAAACGCGGCGAATAAGAACAAACAGAATGGTCCCTGTCTCTCACCACCACATATATAATATAAATCGTCATCACTGTCTGCCACCCCCAATCCTATTCTTAAAAACTCGGTTTCCTTCTCCACCTCCTTCGTTACGTTACCAAATCTTCTCTGTCTTTTCCTCCTTTATTTAACCCCCCTATTCATATATATGTATATATAGGGAATTTCATAACATCCTAAGTCAGATTTACATACACCATCCAATTCTTCCTATTCTCTCTCTTTCTCTCTCATATCAAATCATCATTATCATCACAAACAAAACAAAGGTTTCAATCATTTGAGTTTTTGTTGAATACACAAAGCAAAGCAAAGCAACCACCAAACCAAACCATGGAGTATCGTCCGTTGGATATCACGGTGATATCGGCGGAGGACTTGAAAGACGTGAACCTGATATCCAAAATGGACGTTTACGTGGTTGTCTCCCTCCCCAACGACCCCAAATCCACCCGCCAAACCCCCGTCGACAAAGACGGCGGCAAATCCCCCAAATGGAACCACCGCATCTCCCTCTCCCTCCCCACCTCCTCTCTCTCCTCTCTTTCTCTCCTCTTCAACATCATCTCCAAACGCCCCCTCGGCAACCGCCCCATCGGCCACATCACCCTCCCCCTCTCCCAACTCCTCGACTCTGACTCCGACTCCCACTCCGCCGCCGCAGACGATGGTTCTGAGCGAGTCGTCGAGTACCAGGTCAAAACTCCCTCCGGGAAACCCAAAGGTACTCTCAAATTCTCATACAAATTTGGAGAAAGCTTCACCGTCGAGCCAGCCGAGGCCGTTAAATCCAAGAATGTTGACGAGCCCGTCACGGCCTACCCCGCCCATCCAGCTGCCTACGCTCCGCCGCCTCCGGGGGTCGGGTACGCTCCTCCTCCGCCGGGGATGGCGGCGCCGTATGCTTATCCTCCGCCGGCGCCGGGGTATGGATATGCTCCTCCTCCGCCGTCCGGGTACGGTGGATATCCTCCGCCTCAGCCGGGGTACGGGTATCCGCCGTCGGCCGCGGGGTATGGGTATGGTCCGCCGCAGGGAATGGGGGCGATGCCGCCGCAACAGGGGAAGAAGAAAAAGAAGGGGAGTAAGTTAGGGCTAGGGTTGGGAGCAGGGTTGCTGGGAGGGCTTTTGGTGGGTGATATGATTTCTGATGTGGGAGAGATGGCTGCTTATGATGCTGGCTTTGATGATGGTGCTGATTTTGAATTTTAAAATATATGCCTTGTTTGAGAGTCTTCTAGTTATGATGTGTTTAAAAGGATTTGATTCTTTATTTATGCAATAAAATTTTTACTATTTTATATGGGAGCGTTTTTAATTATGATCATATGATGATATTGTTGTTTAGTTCCTCTCCTCGTACTAGTCTGTGGATCTATCTTTCGAGTTTGATGATATTTTTGTTTGTTTCCTATCCTCGGACTAGTTTGTGGATCTATCTTTCGAGTTTGATGATATTTGAAGCAAATGAATAAAATGTTCTTAGGCAAAACTATAAATAAATAAATTGTCTTAATTGTAAATATAAGGGACTTGTGTGAGTGTCTTTAAAAATTTAACTCCTCTGCATGTGAAGATTGAAATTTCTTTCCAAATCTCATCTCTCCCGATATTTGAAAAAAAATAAATTGATTTTTATTGAGGTTTAAAAAAAATATATTATAAATCTTGCAAGTTTAATATAATTACACTAATCTTCTTTTTAATAGTGTTAAATGGATTGAAATTAATACAAAAATATGAAGACATAAGTATAAATATAAAATATATATATATATTTCAGTATAAAATAGATGATAATATTATTTTTTTGTCCATTCGATTAACGAATTATAAATGAAAAATGAGTCAAATGTTATATATTAAAATCTTATGAGAACTCAATATAATTATGTTAAAATTACAAAATTTGTTGTATATTTCATTTAAAAAAAAAAAAAAAAATTCTTTGGAAGAAGGTTTAAATGAGGATAACCTCTATTGAATTTACTAGTCAATTTCCTTCAAGGTGTTATATGTAGTTTTGATAATCAAACATTTCAGACACTATAGAGGCAAAGAAAGTGGAAGCGAAGAAAAGAAAAAAAGAAAAAAAGAAAAAAAGAAAAAAAATAGTAATGTGCAAGTATTTGATTAGATTCTTTGTCCCTCATTTTGATCTGTTTCGCTGAAATAAGTCGTGTCAAATTAATAATTGTTAATAAATTTTGACAACATAATTTTGATGGTTTAAGAAAAAATTCTCACAAATAGAATCTTATTTTTTATACGTAGTTGAAGTGAATTCGTTTGGGAAGATGCTAATTTAGTAATTTTTTAGTTATTTGATTAAAATATGAGTTAAAAAAATTAATATGTTTGGGATGACTTTTTGATTTTTTACGAAAAGACGTATAAAAAGTAGAGAGAAAAGAAAATTTTTGACTTTTTGGTATGAATTGTTAACTTTTTGACTAATTTAATAATTTTTTGACTATTTAACTAAAAATGAGGTTCCCATGCAAGGCCAAAACTCTACCAAATTATCAATTAAATCATCCTCCAAATCTGCAATGTGATAAATAAATATGAAAAAAACAAAAAAAAAAAAAAGGATTCAGATTCAATTTTTTAAACCCCCCCCAAAAATTAAAAAAAATAATAATTCAGATTCACTTCAATTCATTGCATTAATTGAAGTATCGGGAAGGGAAAAACATATCTTGTCAAGGCTAATAATGCACAATTAGTGCTAATCTTGCAATTCTAAATTCATATTGTTTTTGATGCGTTGGATATGCCTCTTTATTGGAGTGTGAGACCCAATTGGTTTGTTAAAGAATTTTAATTTAGCTTAGTTTAGGTATAATATATTTTTATATATTATATTTGAGGAGACCCAATTCAATTTAAAAACAATTAAGATTTAATTACAAAACCCTAAATTCACAATATATATTGTTCAATATTTGAGAGATATAGATTTGGATTTTTCACCAAAAAGTGGGCTGTTGCTATATAGCTTCGGTAACAGTGCCGATTGGTAAAGATTGGTCAAGGTGCTTGATTTGTTCATGCTCATGTTGCCTCTGTTCTGAAATTGATTTGGTTTGTTATTTTGGGTCTTCTTCAATTTTGGTTTTGAAGATTTTGATTTATCTATTTGGTGAGGTCTTTCCTCTTGTTTATTTGTGATTATTTGGAATTCACCTAAGGGTGGTTTTGTGAGACCATTAGTGTCTCTTTTGTAATCGTTTGGAATTTTATTTGGTTGATAGTAGAATCGGATTTCGATCCCGTGGACGTACCTCACATTGAGGGAACCACGTAAAATTTCTTATGTTGCCTTTGATTTAATTTTTCCGCATTAGTTTTTATTCCCATTAATTGATTTACTTGTGGGGAATCACATATTTTCCCTAACAACTGGTATCAGAGTTTACGATTTATTTGGGTTTATATATTTGTATAAATTAATAGAGGGGAATGTGGGTCGTATGTCTAACTTCAATGGAAGTAATTGGGTAACTTGGAAAACTAAAATGGAGGACCTATTATTTTGTAAAGATTTGTATGGACCCATTGAGGGTGATAGTGGCAAACTCGATGGTATGAAAGATGATGAATGAAATAGGCTTAATCGAAAAGCCGTTGGTGTTATCCGTCAATGGATTGATGACAGTGTGTTTTATCATGTTGCTACTGAAACTTCAGCACATGATTTATGGAAAAAATTAGAGAGCCTTTATGATAGGAAATCAGCCACAAATAAAGCATTTCTGTTTCGTAAGTTGGTTAATTTAAAATATAAGGAGGGCAGCCCTATTCCGGAACATCTGAATGAAATAAAGAGTATTGTTAACCAACTTGCTTCTATGAAAATTGTTTTTGATGATGAGTTGCAGGCTTTGATGCTACTTAGTTCTTTGCCCGAAAGTTGGGAGACTTTGGTTGTGACCGTCAGTAATTCAACGCTCGATGGAGTTGTCACAATGGGCCAAGTCACTAGTAGCCTATTGAATGAAGAAACTAGAAGAAAATAAGCAGGTTCCTCTCATTCGGAAGCATTCGTTGTGAGAGGCCGAAGCAAAACAAGAGGGAGTAAAATTCCTCATGGTCGTGATCAAAGCCGTGATAAATCAAAAGATGGTTCCTTTTTAAAGAAAGACATTGAGTGCTATTATTACCATGAGAAATGGCACATGAAGCGAGAATGCCGAAAGCTCAAGAATAAGGAGAAAAGGCGTGACAAAAGTGTGGACAAGAAGCAAGAAGACACAACGGCAGTTACTACCAATGGTAATCTCATGGTTGTTTGTGAAGATGATTGTATCAATTTTGTGTGCCAAGAGAGCAATTAGGTGATTGATTCTGGTGCTTCTTTTCATGTGACTTCTCTAGTTGATTTCTTCACTACCTATACCGAAGGAGATTATGGTTCTGTTCGAATGGGTAATGAAGGCTTGTCCAAGATTATTGGTATGGGTGATGTTTGCTTAGAAACAAATTTGGGCGGCAAGTTGTTGCTTAAAGATGTGAGGCATGTTCCCGACATTCGCCTCAATTTGATCTCTACCGGGAAGCTAGATGATGAAGGCTTCAACAACAAATTTGGTGATGGAATATGGAAGCTCACAAAGGGTTCCTTGGTGGTAGCTAAGTGTAAGAAGACTCATACACTTTATTCGATGCAAGGAAAAATTTGTAAAGGTGTTGTCAATGCACTTATCAAAGGGGATCGGATCGCCCCCCACTCCGATGCTTATGAGCATAGAGAAGTCAAAGGGAGTCATCGTCATCTCCTCGGTGGCGAAAAGGTGGAAGGAGTCAGTGGTGTCCCACCACCTCTCCACCAGAGCAGCAAGGAGG
>NW_021027054.1:660040-756464 GCF_004153795.1 Camellia sinensis
CATTGAGGGAACCACGTAAAAATTCTTGTGTTGCCTTTGATTTAATTTTTTCGCATTAGTTTTTATTCCCATTGATTAATTTACTTGTGGGAAATCACAAAGATTTTTCCTAACAAGGAGGAGATGGAGGTGGAGGTGGAGGTGGAGGTGGAGGTGGAGGTGGAGGTGGAGGTGGAGGTGGAGGTGGAGGTGGAGGTGGAGGTGGAGGTGGAGGTGGAGGTGGAGGTGGAGGTGGAGGTGGAGGTGGAGGTGGAGGTGGAGGTGGAGGTGGAGGTGGAGGTGGAGGTGGAGGTGGAGGTGGAGGTGGAGGTGGAGGTGTTGGGGTGACGGTAGTGGTAGCGGTGGTGGTAGCAATAAAGGTGGAGGTAGTGGCAATAGAGGCGGCAATAGAGGTGGCAATAGTGGTGGCAACGACAGGGGTGATGGTAAAGGTGGTAGTGATATGGTAGAGGCAGTAGTGGTAATGGTGGTGGTGGAGGTTGAGGTAGAGGTGGTGGCGGCAACGGCTACAGTGGTGGTGGTAGTGGTGGTGGTGGAGGTTAAGGTGAAGTTGGTGGCGGCAACGACTGCAATGGTGGTGGTGGTGGTGTGAATGGTGGTGTCAATGTGGTGACGTTAAAAGTTTAGTTCGAAAAATATTTTTCGACTTTTAAAATCAACTTTTAAAAGTGAAAAATATATATTATCCCAAAACTAAATAAATAAAAAAAGTCAAAAAATATTTTTTGGTCAAATTGGCCTGTTTTTCACTGGCCATATAAAATATTTTCTGTTAACTTTTATTTTCTGTCGTACCAAACACCAAAAAATAAGAAAAACATTTTCTTCGCTGGATCGCATGAAAAGAATCTCAAGTCCATAAGAAAAGAAATTTGAAACTACAAGAAATAAGAAATTCTTAGGCTGCGTTTGGTTTATAAATTTAGAGAGAAATTTGGAAAAGGAAACGAAAAAGGTAGGTAAAATGTGTGTAAAATATAATTGTACATTTTTCTTTTTCCTTTTCAAATAATCCATGAATCAAATATAGCCATAGGCTCATTTCTTTCTCCATTTCCTACAAGGCCGGATATTGCTCACGCAGTTGGTGTGGTGAGTCGTTTTCTCTCTAATCCGGGTAAAGAACATTGGGCAGCGGTAAAATGGATTCTAAGGTATCTTCGAGGGACTTCGAAGGTGTGTTTGTGTTTTGGGGATGGTAAGCCGATGCTTGATGGGTTCACAGATTCTGACATGGCTGGTGATGTTGATTCTCGGAAATCTACTTCGGGGTATTTGATGACTTTTGCAGGGGGAGCTGTGGCATGGCAATCTAAATTACAAAAATGTGTTGCTCTCTCAACTACCGAAGCTGAATTTATTGCTATTACAGAAGCTTGCAAAGAAGAGTTATGGTTGAAGAAATTTTTGCAAGAGTTGGGTTTGAAGCAAGAAAAGTATGTGCTTTATTGTGATAGTCAAAGTGCTATTCACTTGAGTAAAAATTCTACTTTTCATTCGAGATCGAAACACATTGATGTGAGATACCATTGGATTCGTGATGTGTTAGATTCGAAGTTATTACAACTCGAAAAGGTTCACACAGATGATAATATTTCAGATATGTTGACAAAGACTTTGTCGAGGGACAAACATTTAAAGTGTCGAACTTTGGCAGGTATGGTTAATGTCTCCACCTAAGTCGGTAGGGGGAGAATTGTTGGGTATACCTCCTTATTGGAGTGTGGGACCCAATTGGTTTGTTAAAGAGTTTTAATTTAGCTTAGTTTAGGTATAATATATTTTTATATATTATATTTGAGGAGACCCAATCCAATTTGGAAACAATTAGGGTTTGATTACAAAACCCTAGATTCACAATATATATTGTTCAATATTTGAGAGAAATAGATTTGGGTTTTTCACCAAAAAGTGGGTGGTTGCTATATAGCTTCGGTATTAGTGCCGATTGGTGAAGATTGGTCAAGGTGCTTGATTTGTTCATGCTCATGTTGCCTCTGTTCTGAAATTGATTTGGTTTGTTATTTTGGGTCTTCTTTAATTTTGGTTCTGAAGATTTTGGTTCATTTATTTGGTGAGGTCTTTCCTCTTGTTTATTTGTGATTATTTGGAATTCACCTAAGGGTGGTTTTGTGAGACCATTAGTGTCTCTTTTGTAATCGTTTGAAATTTTATTTGGTTGATAGTAGAATCGGATTTCGATCCCGTGGACGTACTTCACATTGAGGGAACCACGTAAAATTTTTTATGTTACCTTTGATTTAATTTTTCCGTATTAATTTTTATTCCCATTAATTGATTTACTTATGAAGAATCACATATTTTCCTTACCATGATGATCAACGAGAGGACAAGAAACCATGAAAAAGTAAGTTATAATTTTGCAAATTTTGTTTGCAAAATTCAAATAGCGCGTGGTGTGCACGGGACAATCCTTTTTTCTTATTTGCATGCTTTCAAGGATGCATTTTTAGAAATTAGAGTTAAGAAACCATAAAAAAGTAAGTTATAATTTTGCAAATTTTGTTTGCAAAATTCAAATAGCGCGTGGTGTGCACGAGATAATCCTCTTTTCTTATTTGCATGCTTTCAAGGATGCATTTTTAGAAATTAGATTTATAAATTTCGATTCATTGTAGTTGTTATAGCTCCTTATATAAAGAGATCAATCTTTCTTTTAACTATCAACATCTAAACTTAAATGATATTAATTTCACATTTAAAGAAAAATAAAAATAAAAACTTAGATTATATGAAATCAATTCAAGTTTTTGCGATGTTATACTCTTCCTTCATCCGGTCAGCTAATGCAATTTGTGCGCAAGCAGCTCATTCCTAAATTAATAACTAATTATCTAAAGGGTGAATTACACTAATAGTCTATATAGTTTGAGACTTATGTTGCTTTGGTTTCTAACTTTTTAATTGTGATACAATTGGCATTAAATTTTAAATCTTGTTTTCAATAAGGACAATTGAAAATATCATTAAATTTTTTAAGGGTAAAATTGTCAATTTGATAAAATATAAACTAATTTGATAAAAATAAATGTCAAATAAATATTTTTGAATTTTTAAAAATTATTTGTATCCACTAAAAATAAAATTATATAAAATTGATAAATTTTTTAGACATTTATTTTTTTTTTACCAAATTAATTTTTATTATGTGTTTGGATGATAATCATTTAAAATTAAAATTTAAAAATTAATCATGTAATTTTTATTAATTTTACATAATTTTATCATTGGTGAATAAAAATAATTTTTAAAAAATTTAAAATATTTTTTTGACATTTATTTTTGTCAAATTAGTTTATATTTTATTAAATTGACGATTTTGCCTTTAAAATTAAACAATGGTATCTTTAATTGCCCTTATTTTAAACAAGATTCAAAATTCAAAATCAAATGTGTCACAATTGAAAAGTCAGGAATCAAAGTAACACAAGTTCCAAACTATACAAACTATATAGACGGTTAGCGTAACTTATCCTTATTTAAACTTAGAGGATACTAATTTTATATTTAAAAAAACATCAACGAATGATCAAACAATCCAGAACGAACTAACCTAGCATTCAGCTCAGATCCAGACGAAAGATTTGTCATTGGAGGGAACTTCATCACTAGCATTGTTGGTTTTGATGCCTTTGCTTCCAACCCCATTTTATTGAGAGAATTTGGTTTGCATGATTTCAACGGTCTTGAAACCGTTGTTTCTTTTCCATATCGCTGGGGTTCGGGAGTTTTTTGAGGAGCTTTCTTCTCCACAGTCAGAGACTTCATGTCGTTAATTTTCTTTATCCTTTTTGAAGCTAATCCTTCTTGACGATTGGATGGTCAAGTTTCCAACCACCTTTTGTTGAATCATCTGTTGGAACAATTTTCTATATAAATGTGTGGGTGATTTTCTGATCACACTGCCCGCCTAGTAATCAGCTGGAGAGCACCGGTAGAATAGATGGTTTCAGCTAACCTGCAACAGAAAGAAAGGGCTCCGGCGGTGGCTCTTCCACCCGGGGGCACTCCGACGATCAAGTCAGTATATCTCTCAAAGATAATCAAGTGCTAAACTCACTATTCAAAGCATAAAACTGCGTACCTTAGACCCACGGGGTGCCTCTCTTTTATAGTTTACTCAATCCTAATCCCACTAGAAGCCTGACTTCCATGGACTTCCATTCAGTGCTTACTTTGGATTTCTCAAGAGATAAAGATAAACTCCTTAAGAGCTTTATCCTTATCTTAGCTAAGTCTCCTCTTTACTCTAGGACTCCTGTCCCTTATCTTTTATCCATTTATCTCGGATTCCAATATCTTCGGAGACAATCTCGGCCGTGCTGAGATAACCTCGGCGTCACAACCTGGATACGTGGCACCTCGGCTGACACGTCAGCGTCACCTTGCCACGTGTTGGTATTCAAAAAATACATCCCCACAACTGCCCCTAGGTTCTATTACCTCGCCTCAGCATTCTGAGGTGATGGAACCTATATCGGTATTTTCTTCCAGTAAAGTGGCTTAAAGTTTGATAGCCGAGATCATCCATTTCTGGCCGACATGCTTTCCCTAAAAAATCAAGATTTTTAAGGATCTTCTCACGCGCATGAACTGTCATGCACTTCAACTCAACCGTTTCAATCATGCGTTTCTTTCTTACTGGCTCGTGCTTGTGACGCGCCCATAAGTCATCTCTTTCTCACATGCGTCGTCTGACGTATGCGCTTTTTTAGGTGTATTGATTACTTTTTTGCCGCCGTTTCATTTTTTGACAAAATCTTTCCCTCTTTCTTTCGTCTCCTCACTTTTGCATCTGAGTTCTCTTGTTGTTTTCTCTCTCTAAAACTCTTTCTTTCAAATCCGCCATTGCTCAAGCTTCTCAAGCTCTGCAACTTTCTCCGTTCACCTTCCGGCGAGATTTCCAACGGTCTTCTGCTCCTGCAACCGTCGTAGGACATTGACAAATCCCTTTTCGGCTTCCCTTTCTTAGGTAAGCTACTGTTCCTTTCGTTTTCAGTTCCTGATGTCTCTTCTTCTTTTGCTGTCGCCATGACTGTACTGCTTCAAACTTTTTCAATTCATAAATCGTACATCTGAATGCATTCATCCATGATTTTGCCTTCGCCTTCATTTTGAATACGCACTGTTTCACCACATCTTTACACTTTTGCCACTGTCCTTTGGACATATATTCTTTGTATTCTTCATGTTCTTGATGGCCCATCCTAATTCTTGTTTCTGAAACTTTGTTTTTGCTTTTTGTTTTTTTTGCATCTTTTCCAGATCTGTACCTTTGATCTTCATCTTCATAGCTTTAGGTTTGGGATTTGTTTGTAGAACCCACGATTTAGGGCAAAACTGAAACATTCCTTACAAATTTCTGTACCAGCCTAAACCTAGGTTTTTGCCGAGGTCTTCATTAATAAGAAACATCTTTCTTCTGAATTTCAACCCTTCTAATTCAGGCCGATATCATGGGTATGTGGAGACATAGGGTAGATACCCCGACCAAACTTGAGTACTTTAGGCAGGAGTTCTCCATCCCTGCCGATGTCCATCTGAGACTGGTTAGGGATAATGACTCCATCATGCCTATAGAAAACGCCATGCCCCTTCCCATTGTAGCTTTTACTGAGTGTGGACTCCGGCTTCCATCAACATCCTTTTTCGCGAGATCCTTCATTATTATAAGTTGAACCCCATGCAACTGGCAATCAACTCTTATCGAGTGATTTTTGGTATTATCGCCTTAGCTAAACAGGAAAACGTTAGGATCACCCTAGCCGACATACAGTATTGTTACACCATGTGTGCCCTTAACTTGAAAGAAAAATGCTTCATTTATTATCTTAAGCTGAGGTCTACAGAATTCAAAATCGTAGCCGACCTCCCAGACTCCAACAAGGGGGCTGGAGATGACTATCTCATTACCTCGGGAAATTGAGAGTTTGCTCCAGACGAGGACATCCATCTCTACCCTCTTCCCCGATCAGTTTTAGAGGGCAAGGGTAAGAGCCCAGCATTTAGCTTTGCCTGTTTTCTTTCAAAGTCTTAAATATTCTGTCTGTTTATGACGTCTGTTCTTTTTGCAGCTGTTCGTCAGCCACCAAAAAATTTTCGCCAATCCTTTGTCCCCAGCAATGACTTAAAAAAACTTCCGGATTTGCCAATCGAGAAGCGAAAGGCACCCCTGCTTCTCAACTTCATCCCAACATACAGATCAGCTCTCCCCGACATCCTTAGGAAAAAGAAGAAGAAGGGCTCATCTTCTCCCTCTGCTACAACTCTTCCAGTTGCTTCATCATCACGAACAGACCAAGGATCAACCTCTGATCCAGCGGAACAGCCGTCGACCTCGGTTCCATACCTCGTTCCACCATCCCAAAGAAAGCGTCGCCGACGTCTTGTTTTTGCATCCGAGATGGGTCGCACAAAGCCAATTACTAAAGACCTCATAGCCGACATTCCATTATCCATTGATAAACAAACAACACAAATCCAACCTCCAGAAAAACCAAAAAGAATAAAGAAAGCTCAACCGAAGGCAAAAGTGGCCCAGGTTGAGACTAAGGACACTTTGCCAGCCCCACAACTGGCTCCAAGTCAGAGAACTGCCTCTGTCCCTTTGAAGAGGTCCGCCGAAGTACCTCATTCTGAATCTTCTAAATCAAAAAAGCCGAGGTCATCTGCAACGACTTCGGGGTCAAAGAAACCAGCTGTCCTCTGGACCCCCGAGATCACCCTAGAGGATAAGCCTGTAATGGCAAGTGACAGTGCCGACGATATTAATGTCGGCGTTGCACTCAGTACCGCCTTACTTCTCCCAGGCGACTTGGAGCGGAACGCCAAGTACAGCGAGTATGAAAATTATGCCTTGATGTTACAGCACTCTGTTCAGGTAAACGTCTTCTTCTTGGTAAATTTTTCTTTCTCTTTATTTCACACTTTGAATATTCTTTAATACCTTTGTTTTCTTTCAGGCCATCCAGCACGTCCATTCTTTCTCGATGCAGTCTTTTGAGAATAGGCAAAAGCTGGCCGACATGAAGAAGGAGTTCTCTTCTATTCAAAAGATCAATAAAGGCCTTGAATCAAAAATGAAGAAGCTGGAGGATCAAGCCGAAGCTGCAATTAAAGCCCAGAATAATGCCGAAGAGAAAGCTGAGGCTGCTGAAGCTATCAGAAAGGTGGCTGAATCTCAAAGGAGAGAAGCCGAGGAAAAGATGGCTCAAGCTGAGAAAGAGCTTCAGGAGGCCCTGGCCGCCAAAGAAGCTGAAATCAAAGACGCCGATGAAAAGGCATATTCACAGGGTATGGCCGACGTTACTGAGGCCTACGAAAAACAAGTGAAGGAGGCATGCAACAAGGGTTTTACCCTTGGTTGGATGTCCCTTCTTAAAAAACTTAATATTCCTGATGACTCTCCACTGCGGAAGGCTGACGCCATTCCCTTGCCATTCCCTCCTGCCCCAACTCCAAGTGAAGATATAGGCGAATCTGATGCTGAGGATGAGGCCGAGGAGGAAGATGACGATGCTTTGATCAGAAAATCCAAAGGCGCTGATGGGGCCAAGTCCCCTCCCCAGAATGAGCAAGTCCTAGACTTGACTCAGGATGATGAAGGTGATTTGGTTCCCAAAGAAGCTGTTCCTGAGATTGCACCAGCCGATATCCCTTCCGAGGTCAAGACGGTTGAAGAAACTCTTCAGGAAATTGACGCCGAGATAGCGGCAGAGAAGGAAGCCGAGGTGGTGTCTGATCTTCAACCAACTGTTGGGGAGGAGTCTTAACTGTTTATCTTTTTCTTACTTGTATTTTCTGGCTTCTTTGTTTTGGGCAACAATGTATGCTTTTTGTATGGCCGATGTGCCCCCCTTTTTTCTTGGAATGTTAATATAACTTTTCTGTTTTATTGAATACTTGTACTCCTGTCTTTTCTTCTTTGTCTTCGTATGATTCTATACTTAGAATATTTTGCATATATCTTATGTACTCTTTCTTCTTTGTGCAATATTCTCGAGATAACACACCTTGGATACATAAACTTCTCGGTTTTAATCTTAACAAGTGCTGAGTATCATGCTGGTTTAACTCGACTTGTAAATTGTCCACAAATTTCAACAAGTGTTTAAGCAATACTCTTTAGTTTAACCAATTTGTAAATTGTCCACAAATTTCAACAAGTGGTAAACAATGATCTCGGCTTAACTTAACTTGTAAATTGTCTACAAATTTTAACAAGTGTTACGCAATACTTTTCGGTTTAACCAACTTGTAAATTGTCCACAAATTTCAACAAGTGGTAAACAATGATCTCGGCTTAACTTAACTTGTAAATTGTCCACAAATTTCAACAAGTGTTAAGTAGTATTTTTCGGTTTGACCAACTTGTAAATTGTCCACAAATTTCAACAAGTGGTAAACAATGATCTCGGCTTGTAAATTGTCCACAAATTTCAACAAGTGTTAAGCAATATTTTTCGGTTTGACCAACTTGTAAATTGTCCACAAATTTTAACAAGTGGTAAACAATGATCTCGGCTTAACTTAACTTGTAAATTGTCCACAAATTTCAACAAGTGTTAAGCAATACTTTTTGGTTTAACCAACTTGTAAATTGTCCACAAATTTCAACAAGTGGTAAACAATGATCTCGGCTTAACTTAACTTGTAAATTGTCCACAAATCTCAACAAGTGTTAAGCAATACTTTTCTTTTCCCTCTGCCCCCTAATGTGAGCCTGAGTTTCACTAGGGTTCGCATTATACATGTATTCCAGAGACAATGTCAAGTATCTTGAAAACAGTACTGAGTCTTTATTTATTTATTTCGGTAAATGGCCAAAGAATAAAGGAATTCTAATGATAGAAAAATTTCAAAGGGGTTTCCCCAGTTGATCTTCTCGGCGTAGTCCGATATGCCCAGAGTATATTTGGGTAGTTCGTCTACCCATTTTCTTTTTGCTGCCTGTAGCCTCTTCTTTATTCCATCGAAGATTATTTTGTTGGATGCCTTTGCTTGCTCATTACTTTGGGAAAAACTTGGTGTTGAGAAGTAGTTCTTGATCTTGAATTTTGCACAAAAGTTCTTCATCCCTATCCTGGACGAGGATTTTCTTTAGTGCCTCTTCGCTCTTCTCGGCTGGCTCTTTGCAGACATCTTCTAGGACTTCCACGTCCTCTTCTTCAATTTCTGCCTTCTCTAGCTCTTGAATGCTGCAAGTAGACTTCATTGCTGCCATGGAACAACTTTTTGCCTGTAGCTGATCACCCCTGACTTCTTCTATCCCATGCTCTGTTGGGAATCGCAACAGTTGATGCAATGTTGAGGAAACTGCCCCCATCGCATGCAACCATGGTCTTCCCAAGATGATGTTGTAAGGGGAGGGTGTGTTGATGACGGTGAATTTTGTCTTGATTTTCCTGGTGCCAGCCTGCACCTCTAAGCTTACTGCTCCCAGTGGCCATGTCGGCGTTCCATTGAACCCGACCATTGGGCCGTTGGATCGTTCCATGTCACATGGGTGAAGGCCGAGCTCCTTGTAACATCAGATATACATGATGTCACAAGAGCTTCCTTGGTCAATCAGGATGCGTTTCACTTGGCATTCCCCAACCTGGAGGGATACTACCAAGGCATGATTATGCGGGTGCTGGACCATCTCTAGGTTGGCTTCAGCGAAGGTTATTATCGGTCCCTGGTACTGTTCTGTCCGATATCTTTTTTCTCCGACTTGATAGATATGTTGCAGGTGTTTTACCTTTTGGGTTTCTCCTCGGATTTCGTTTTCGTTGACCTTTGAGTGGATTACGTTGATTACCTGAGGTCCTTCTGCCTGTGGCTGTTGTGCTGGGGGAGGTGGGGCTGCTGGTGCTTGAGGCAATCTCGCCCGTTCTTCCCTTGTTCTGGTTTCATCAACAAGGTCTCTCAGATGTCCTTGTCTTACCAGGTCTTCCAAATATGTTTTTAGGGTTTTGCAACCCTGAGTCGTATGTCCATCTGCATTGTGGTAGGCACAATGCCTACCAATGTTCCTTCCCATGAACTCTCCTAGAGTCCTTTCTGGCGTTCTGAAATAGGGCTGGTTTTGAATTTGATCCAGGACTTTGGGAATTGGGATCCGGAACACGGTTGTTACTACTTGTGTAGCCCTTAGTTCTGTCTCTTGCCTGCTCGTTCCATTGTTACCTCGGCCTTGCTTCGGCAAGCCGTTCCCTTTCTCCTATTTTATCTCCCTATTTGCCGATGTGTCTTCTTCGGCTCTGGCATACTTCTCGATTTTTGCCATGAGCTCTTCCATGCTTTTTGGCAAAGTTTTTGCCAAAGATTTCCGTAGCGGACAATTGTCTTTTAGGCCATTCTTGAATGATACGACAGCTACTTCTTGATTACATTCTGGTATTCGGTTGAATACCTCATAGTATCTTTTTGCATAGGCCCTAAGGCCTTCATCCTTGCTGATCCTCAAGGCCATCAATGCGTCCACCCTTAATGGCTGTAGCTTATTTGTTACGAACCGGGCCACAAACATCTCGGCCAGGCCCTCCCAAGTCTTCACGCTTCCCTTCAGGAGTTTATGGAACCAATCTGATGCGATCTCTCCGAAGGATGAGGGGAATACTTTGCAGAGCAACGGCTCGTTCCCACTATACAATGCCATTGAGTTCAAATATAGTCCGACGTGGAAGTTGGGGTCCGACTTGCCGTCGTATATTTGAAATCTCGGCATACTGAATCTCTTTGGTGTCTCGAACCTGTCCAATTCCACCGAGAATGGTGTCCTCGGCTTATCTGGGGATGTCACCTCGGCTTCGACATTCTGCTGCTTCCTCTTGAGGTAATCTCTTAAGTCTTCTTTGCTCCTCCCTGGAGCTCGGCTATTTTTGGACTTCAATCTTTTTGGCACACTACTTTCGGCCTCGTGGTGGGCTCGTTTTGATCTCTCTCCATGTGTTGTATCAAAGCAGAGCGCCTGCCCTTGAACATGCCGATGTTCTTTGGGCTCTGGATCCTTCGTGTGATACGTTCTTCGGGACTCTTCTCGTCTTGGCTCCTCTCGTCTGACTTCCCTGGAAGGTCGGTGAGAGTGCCTTTCACTCCTAGTGTACTGAGAGACTTCGGGGATTGCTCTTCTTCCCCTCTTCTGTGTATTAGTTGCAGGCATCGGCGTATCCTGCAGCGGGTATGGTGGCTGCATGACATTATTTTGCATCATGAAGTTGACGACCGACTGAAGGTCTGCCAACTTATTTGCCAATTCTTTTACTTCCTCATCCCTCCGTAGGCACCTATCCCTCCATACCTGAAGGTTATCTTCGTTATAGTACTTGCCTTGTTCTGTCCTTATCTTAGCTAAGTCTCCTCTTTACTCTAGGACTCCTGTCCCTTATCTTTTATCCATTTATCTCGGATTCCGATATCTTTGGAGACAATCTTGGCCTTGCCGAGATAACCTCGGCATCACAACCTGGACACGTGGCACCTCGGCTGACACGTCGGCGTCACCTTGCCACGTGTTGGTATTCAGAAAATACATCCCCACAATAAATAAAATAAATTGAAACAAAGTCAAACAAATAAATAAATAACGTACCAAATTTATTTATCGAACTGAATTAAAAATTCAAAGACCAAGTCGAGTGTGTGACACTCTGTCCTTAAGACAGATTCGCCCCGCTACGGTGCTTACGGTTAAGTGGCGTCTATCTCCCAGGATACAATGATCTTAACCAATTTGTAGTAGCACTCCAAAACAAATTGTACGGCGAACCAAACCTGTGTTCTAACTCTCTGAATTTTATTCTAAAACTAAAATGTAGAATAATGCAAAACAAAACAACGTTGGACAACAAAAGGAGTATTTTTCAGACTGTTTTCCATGAACAAAACTGCTGGAAATGTTTGGTATATGTAGGCAACAAAAGCTGTCCGAACAGATAAGTTTCTATAACTTCAACAGATGCTAAACCCTTGAACAGATTTAGTATAGAAACTGGACAGATTTGAATCTGTGCAGATTTAGAAACTGTCCAGAATTTCAACAGATTGAAGAACAAGTCTGGACAGAATTTACTTGAAGTTTTGATAAACTAAAATCTGCTGGAACAAGTCTAGATTATATAGACCCGAACAGGTACTAAAATTGAAGTGAACAGGTGCAATTTGAATTGAACAGATGTCCAAACTGTAGCAGTTATCTAACTGCCAAGAGCTGCTGTATGACACTGTTTGAATGAATCTGTCAGAAATTGAAGAAAACTGTTTTGGACAGTTTTGAATATGCGCGCGCGTGTGGTGGTTTGGACTAAGGTTCACTTTGTCCATAACTCCTCCCTTCTACAAACTTGGGGTGCCCCTTGGGGCCCAACCCAAGTATTGTAGGCTAGAGCTTATATACACAAATAAACTCTCTTAAAGTTTCAATGTGGGACAACCATTTCCAAAGAAATCCACATTTACTTCCTTAAATTTCCTATTCCACGAACCCGAAAACGACGTCATGTTCCCATTCACTCATTAATGGTTTTGACGAACGATCTGAACCGTGTGACTTGCCAGGCGGCAAGGAACACTTCACCTCTTCGGACCCACAAAAAAAAAACGTTTGGGGCCAACTCAATTTTGGGTTCACAGTCGGCCCAAAATATGCCTATATATTAACCATTTTTCCAACATCATCATGTCTGACTAGAGGCTTTGGTTGATTTGAAGAAGGTAGATCTTTGATATTCTCATTGGGAGGTTTGTTAGAACCCATAGTAATACAAGCTGGAGATTTAGGGGCATGAACTTTGTAATACAAGCTGGAGTTCCAAATGCATTATATAAAAAAGAAAAAGAAAAAGGAGAGATTAAGTTGCTTACCCAAAAAAAATAATAATAATAATAATAAAGATTGAGATTCAATTCAATTTAATTAATTACTTTAATTGAAGTAACAAGAAAGGAAAAACATTTCTTGTCAAGGCCAATAATGCACAATTATTGCAAATTATGCAATATGAGTAATATACCAGATTTGAATTGATGCAATACGTAATATTAATGTTTGATCTATAACCATATATATATACTAGTAGCCGGGTACACGCGATGCGTGTGTACACTCATTTGCAAACTCAATTGATAAAATTTTTAATATATCCTCATTCAATTTTTTTTTATTTTATAATTTATATATTCAATTGCATAATTATAATTTATGATAATTATATAATCCACTAAAAAAAATAAAAAAAACCTAATCTTTTTTAATAAAAGAAAACCAATCCGATTAAATAATGTTATCAAATGAGAAAAGGAAGCAAAACAATGATTTGGATATGTTGGCTACATATTTTGTACAAGCCAATTACAATTCGACGCGTGACAAAATAAGGATAATATGGGAAGACTATTCAAGTCTTCGATCCTGATCGTACACGTGGCAATTAGTATTGGTTATTACAAGATCTGAGTAGCAGTGGATCAATAAAGAGATGCAAGGTGATGTGGCTTCAACAATTACTCACATTTCAAATTCAAATTGAGAAGGGAAGCCTAACTGCAAGTAATGGCGAAATGGAGCTAATCTTGAGGCAACATGATCAGTGATCATGAAGGAGCAGTTCGACGGTTAGAAATGCAGTTTAATGGTCATCCTTGAGCAGTATAAATAACTGAGAAGGCCCCAGAAAAAATCCCCAGGCTCAGATCCAAAAAACCAGTCTTATTATATTTATTTCAGTTTTACATTTCCAGTCTTACATTTTCTGTACTTTAAATTCTTGCACTGCACTTCGTTCATAGGAGTAGTTTCAAGTAGATTGTTGCTGTAAACCTCTACGAGGCTTGGAGACGTCCCCGAACGTCCCGGGAGGGAAATCCCCCGTTTTGTTCATATGGGCTCACTACAGTTTATATGGGTTCATATTACCCCCTGACATACTGCCCTGATTTATCTAATCTATCGGTATATTTGTCTCTGTGGTTAAAACAGATATCTCAACCCAACTGCACACAGGTGAGATGGATAATGACTGCTGATCCGAAGACTGTTGAACTGATGATCTATGCCTGACTGGCCTTTTTACCCTGCCTCTGGCAAAGGAACGCTGATTTCCCTTGAACTGAATCTCTGACTTGACAAAGTCTATTAGCACAAGTCCGATGAACCTCGGGGGATATTGGAGCCTTCTAAAGCTACGGTTCCAAGACTACCTAGCAAAAGAGAAAACATGCAGCATCTCAGCCTGATTTCACCAAAACAGATATGAGCAGCCAAATAACTGTGCTCTCTACTGAATTCTGTCCAAGATTCTGTCTGTAAATTGATACCCTCAGGTCAAACTGATTCCCCACATACTGATGCCCTCAGGCCTGATACCCAGACTTGCAAATTGATATACGCAGCCCTGCAGAGACACACTCCTGACAGCACATAGCAGGCAAATGAGAGCCAAAACACCCCTATGTTGGGGTAGGGTTTCCTTGTCCTATTTTGTCAGGAACTAGGGTTTCACTACGCACGTAGCGGTTTCAAACAACCTATGATCGGGTAAGTAACCTGTCCTAGCTTGGAATGGTCACTATGGATTCCGAATATGCACTAGGTCTCGTGGTTAAAAAGGGTGCCCCGGTAAAACCAGGGTTTGTGTTCCCGTCGTGGCAGAGCCCGCAACCGGTCAGCCTTATGGCACGCTTCTCGAAGCGAGCCTCCGGTAAACCGTTCAGGAATAGCATACGGCAAACACGGTGTCCTAGGTGCACCAATGCAAATGCAATGCAGAGAAACACATAAGTGTAATCAAAACAAGATATCATGAGTTCGAGTCAAGTTCTCTAAGTCCCCAGCAGAGTCGCCAGAAACTGTAGACGTCCCCGAACGTCCCGGGAGGGAAATCCCCCGTTTTGTTCATATGGGCTCACTACAGTTCAGGACTTAATGTCACGGTCCTGTATCTAATCTCGCAGAGTGCAATGCAAGACCGATGAATCATCAAAGAGTCCAAATCTGGCAAATCGTTTTGGAAAATAGATTTTTTTGAAAGAAGTGCCAAACATGGACTGCTTTGCCAGATACAGAGTCGCCACCTAAATATTTTATTTTGGGGAATTTAGGAAACCCTGACTCGTTGCCTAAGGCCACGTGTCCGTCATCACCAAAGTTGCCTCGGCTCAGGAACTTGGGTACGATTGGGGAAGGTCACTTCGTGAGCACCCCCGTTCGCCCGATCAAAGATCGGCCTCTACTAACCATGATATCGAGTTTTGAAAACATTATGTGCTCTTATTCCGGTTATTAGCCTAGATTTACTACGTGATGCGCACAACATACAAGTATAGACCGGATCACCTGAATTGGAACAAAACATTTCATGTTTGTTTTTTAAAGCGGTTTGCTACTCGTAAGTAGGCTTAAAATGTAGATTTTGCCACCCTCGGGTGGGCTTAGAAAACATGGTGATTTGCCACTCTCAAGTGGGCTTAAAAATCACGGTCAACGCATTATTTCAATTCAGATAATCCAACCTTCACCCACAGGCATTCAGACAGGTATATCACATAAGCAAATAGCCTCATGGTAAGCATGCTATCATGGCAGTCACTCACACGCATACAAGGATGCTAAAGCATAAAACTTACTGAGTACTCCAAGCCAAAACAAAAACTATGTTAAAAATCCATGCATGATCCTAACTATACAGAAATGCCTAATGCAACACATGCAAAAATGTAACTACAATAGGCTCGGCTATTCTAAGAATGGCATATGAGATGCTACAGCTAACACATATTCAACTTGAAATTGAAATACGATGCAGTTAGTATGATGCGCCGAGCCCGGTGCATGCAAGACAGATGAATGATGCAAACATGCAAGCATAAGTATGCTAATTGAAACATGCCCTAATCTAACCATCATAAGCTAGTAAATAAAAGGGAGAAAGACGTGGGGTTGGAAGACATGCATCACACACATGCACACTTATTACAACATTGCCCTCGCTCGGAGGGTCCGAATAAATAATACAGTCCGAATAAATAATTACAGTCTGAATGAATAATTAAATATTACAAAACCCTAATTAATTACCAATTTATCTAGGAAAGCAAATAAATTAGCATGCAAATTCATGGACCGCCTCAGCTCTGTTCCGAATGATGAAAGATGCATACTCGAGTTGCCTTGCGTGGAAATCCATTGCGATGCCCGATTCGCCTCTGCTTGCAATTAGTTCCGGAATGCTGTGCAAGGCTTTAGGAAGTTGAGGATTTTTGATTTGCTGCAACAGAGCAAGAAAGGGGCATGGCAAAGTATTTTCACATATGTATGCACACCTCGATTCTCGTACCACCAATCACGCATCTCGATGCACGATGGCCGAGGAGCCAAATTGCATGACTCGATGTGAAATGAATGCACATATAAACACAATAAGGCCTAAACTCCATCATGGTTAATCCGGAGCGTCGGCGACCGGGAATTGAGACACGTCTCGTCACTTGGAGTACGGAATGTCCCTCGTTTCCCGTGCTTGGGCTAACTCCTATCCCAAACACAATGCAAATGAGATGGCATACACAATGTGACTAACATGTAACCTAGCATACGCAATGCTATGGACTAAAATGACATATACGATGCACGTGATGTAACATGGCATACACAATGCTCTAACATGCAAACTAGCATACGCAATGCTATGGACTAAAATGGCATACACGATGTACGATGGACTTACACCAACATGAGTGGACCTCAGCCACAACTCAAATCAGTGGCCATATGATGGAAATGAGATAACCGAAACACATGCGAACATGCACGATGCAAGGGACCGATCCTAAGGCATCAAATGCCACTCTACCAAAGCATGGCAAGGGATGAAAGATGGCATACAAACATGTAATTTCCAGCTCTGAAATAAGATGCTCAATGGTCCCAAATCATGGGAACATGTCACCCAATGCACGAAATAAGCCCCGAAACTCAAAACTAGGCAAATGCATTGAACCACAAGTATGCAAAGCAAGCATTATTTGAACATGAGGCATGAAAACAGAGCCAATTAAGTCCTAAACATGCACCAAATCAGTTCTAAGCATAGCCAAAAAGTGCTAACATGAAGGGCTAAAACAACATGCAATATAGGCTAGTAAGCATGGTTTACATTACATGTATATGAAGCACAAGAGAGGTCACCAAACCAACCAAAAATAGCAGTATGCCATGCTAAAATATGCCCAAATAACCACTGAAACTCAGTCAGTGCATGCAAAAATGATAGGCTCCTTTGGAGGGCCATGCAAGGGGTTATTCCACACGTATATGACAGACATATAAAATGACAAAACCACATTTGGACAGAGGTTATGAGGGTCCTAAAACCCACCAAAAAGGGTCTAAAATGGGTCAATGAAGCATGCAATGAAGGTCCCCTTGAAAGGCCTTGAGAAGGATTGCTCCACGCATGCATGATAGACACAAAAAGTGGCCAAAGGGGCTCCGGACAGAGTTCATGAAGACCTAAAAACTCACAAATAATGGCCTGAAACAAGGCTTCAAAGCATGCAAAATGGAGCTCCTTTGGAAGGCCAATAAAGCTAGTAAAGAGAACAAGAGGTGAGAGGGTCACCCCTCTATGATTTTGAAGCTCAAAGACATATCTAAGCCACTGAAAATCCACTAGATTTCAGTGGCTAAAAGGCCAAACCAAGGCCAATGCAAATGCTCAAATGCATAGCTCAAAACACGAGAAAATGAAGCATGAAAGGGGGTAGATGACCCCCAATAGAAAAATGACCTCAAGCAAACATGTTTATAAGCTCAAAATAAAGCTTTTTTCAGTTTATTCCGAAACCCAAAAAAGCTTGCAAATAGGGCTAAGATATGAAGCAAGATAATGTAAAAAAAGGGAAAATAGAGACTTACCCTTGTAGAGCCGACCCTCAGCAACTTCTGGACCAAGGTAATGATCCTTCAACCTTTGAAAATCAGTTCCAAAATTCTTGGAAGGATGGTGGAGGTGTTGTGCTAGGAGGTGTGGTGCAATGGGACCAAGAACAAGGGTTTTTAGAGCTTGGAATAGAGAGATATGGAGGAGTGTATGTGTATGAGCCTCTGGAAATTCTGAACCCCAACAATGGAAGAGGGCCCTTTCCTTTATAGAGGAGAAGGTCTAAAACTTCTCCAAGAAGCTTCAAAGCTAGCTTAAACATCCTCCATACACGTGTATGGAGGATGCATTCTGAGGCTTCCAGCTGGCACAGTTGGCTTCAACTCATTGAGACAAAAAAGCAGAAGGCTGGCCAACCAGTTTAGGTGGTCAGCCGACCACTTTCCCTAGCCAGCCGACCAGGGCTCAAAAAGGTCAAGAAGAAATGCTGGTCAGCCATACCAGAAAGGTGGCCTCCCAGATGAGTAGAGTACAGCTGTATAGTGGGAGACCAGAAAATGTGGCCCAGGAGTGACAAAAACTAGCTTTCTAGCAAGGTTCAAAAGGGTCAGGAAGAAAAGCTGGTCGGCCTACCCATATTGGTGGCCTCCCAGGTGAGTACAACACAATGGTGGTATGGGGGACCAGAAATTATGCCCCAAAAGTGAGGAAAACTAGCTTTCTGTCAAGAAAATCGGCTAGAGGAGAGAGAAAATGATTTCCAAAAGAATTGCTGGTCTCCCATTATAGTACCACCTTCCAAACAATGAACATAGGGTCCATACTAAAAATGAACCCTAACCGATACAAAACGAGGGTTCGGGGGCCAAAACGCGCGGCCCGGGGCCCCGAAAACAGGCTGTTAGGTATCGGAAGTGGCGTGCGACCACGAAGGTGGTCTCTCGGGCCACAGTGTCCTTCAAAAGAGAGGAAACAAGGTGTGTGCCAAAAATCGGAGCAAACGGAGGTAGTTAAGCGGTCCCAAACCAAGGCACACGGCCGACGGCTCCGAAAACCGGAAACTGGTCTTCAAACGGGAAAAATGGCCTACGACCACGAAACGTAGTCTACGGCCACTGAGAGATGGTCTACGAGACCTCTCCCTCCCTTCAGGAAAAGAAAACGGAGAAAACAGGACCTGGTTCGCAAACCGAGGCAAAGCACAAAAGAGCCCCGAAGTCCGGAGGTAAGGCTCGCAGCCGAGACTTTGAAACCTCAGAACGAGCACAATATGCATCATCACCGAGCGCTCAAATGGTGACGTCTGAGTCTTAAGGTCGGTCAAAAATGGGGTGTCTACAAGGCTGAGTTTGAATCATTGTAAGTTTTTTCATGTTAATGAAATACTTCAACTGTTCTTAATTTAATTGTTATTTTGCTTAATTCTCCTAAATCAAGCTACCAGTAAAAGTCCTCTTCATTGAGGCTGAAAGAACTAAAACGCAATCGTCTGATAATTGGTTGGCAATTAATTTTCTGTAAGGACTGATTGATCCTTACTGGCACGCTCGCAATTACAATAATAACCTTCGAAAGCTAAAAAACCAACAGGATAAGAACAATCCCATTAAATTAAATTGATAACCACTTGTAAAAAATTATTTAATCTTTCCACTAAACTCATCCTTATCCGTCATTATTATCTCATGTCTAACCCATAATGCACACAGTAATAATAAAACACAACACTCAAGTTTCATTCAATTCCGATCTAACCACTCTCGCTCCGATTCGGCTTCGCAGAGGACACATAGATCACCTGATAATACAAAATAATGGTATAAAAAAATAGAATTTTTGTTCAAAACTTGATAGATTTGATGATTCAACACTACACCTGATGGTCTTCAATGCTGGGAATCCAATCATTGGTTGCAGGATTGGTTTTGAACATCATCACCTCTTCGATGCGTCCTCCATTTTCATGGCCATTCTGCAACTTTAGATCATACCCATCCACACCTCTTTCTCTACCCACGTTTATAAAGCCGCTTCCAGTCTGCTCAACATTATTATTATGAGAAAATCAAATCAACCCTCAACATACATTTGAGTATGAAAAACGGAAGAGTGAGAAAAACAGAGTATATAATAGATTACCGTGAGAACCATCGGATTAGTGCTTGCCCAAGTAGAAGAAAGCGAGTGACATGAAAATGAGACCTGAGATCTTTAGGAATGTTGATGATTTTATGAAATCTCCATTGTTGATGAAGCCTTTCTTTCTCCAATCTCTGCTTCACCAGATCTGATCTCTCTCTCTCTCTTCCGAGGTTTCAATCGTTCAAAACAGAATTCGAAAATGTTGAAACTGATTTAGAATTGCCGTGCAGTTTGGAAACGTGGGGTGATGGAATTGGTTGGTTGGTTTGAATTTATCATGTTACCCTTAACAACAAATTGATATTAGTGCAAAAATAATATAATTATTTAACAAGTTATGGCCATTTTAGGAAAAATAAAAAAAAAAATTCTAAGAGAGACTTCAGGACACCAAAGTTGCTGTTTGCTTTTAATAATAGTATAGAAGATATATATATATTTTTTATGATTGATAACACAACAAGAAATCATGAAAAGGTATAAGTTTGTCTTATTGACGAGCAAAAATCTTGGTCCCTACTTTTGCACATTTCCTTTAAAGAATTCAAACGTATTCCTCTTTTCTTATTTGCATGTAGAGCTTTTGGAAATTAGGGTTATGAGTTTTGGTCATTCTTGGTGGTTCTTAAGTCATAATTCCATATATAAAGATATCTACTTTTCTTTTAACTTCAAGCTTTAACGCGCAATATTTTTTTACGACATATTTTAACAATTAGCCATAAATTCATTCATTTATAGTTTTTAGGGAACAAGAGGAAAAAATAAGTTGAACAATTTTCAATTTACATTACTATTGACATTATTCTTAATTTGAAATCAACATATATAGAATAAGTTGAACTACTTGTAAATTTTTGTGATTAAGATAGAATAGTTATCGTACTTTTGAATCATTTTATGTCATTCTATACTTAAGTTGATAAAAAAAAATTATTTTGCCGATCAATAAATAAAAAAGAAAAAGCATATTTTGTAACATTATTTTATGTACAACAAAAATGGATGAGTTTAGTGTTAGCTTTTGATAAAACTCTCTTTAGAATGAACTATATTTTGCATTGAATTTTTCTCACTCATTGATTCATATATCTTGCCCATAGGTTTACATCCTTTTATATAGAGAAGGTTATACATAAGTTCAATGAATAAGATCCATGAACCTAAACAACCTTGTAATTAATTAGGTACATGAATATAATCTAGACAATGTACTTAATAAATATAAAATACATGAATACAAAGAATGTATGAACTCAATATATCAAATGCATGTAATATATCCAATGTATCTAATGTAAATATGGCATTAATTTTAACACTCCCCCTTAATGCCATATTGTGTGACACCCAACATTTCTCTAAAAAATTCAAATTTGTCCACCTTGCCGCTTGATGTACAAAGTTGGCTCACTTTTGCTTCTTTGAAAACCCTTTTCGTTGAAGTAAGCATCAATTTCACTATACCATGCCCGGGGTGCTTGCTTTAGGCCATATAAAGCCTTCTTCAACTTATACACTTTATCTTCTTTGCATTTGACAACAAAACCTTGAGGTTGATCAACATACACATCTTTTTCTAATTTTCCATTCAAAAATGCTGATTTTATATCAAGTTGGTGCAAGAACCAACCCTTTTGAGCCGCCAAAGCAATGACAGCTCTAATTGTATCAAGTCGAGCCACAGGAGAAAAAGTTTCTTGGAAATCAATTCCAGATTGTTGTGAATACCCTTTTGCCACAAGTCTTGCTTTGTTCTTTTGAATAGAGCCATCCAAATTGAACTTTGTTTTGAAAATCCACTTCACACCAATTATTTCTTTTTCTTTCGGTTTCTCCACTAACTCCCAAGTCTTGTTCTTCTCAATCACATGAATTTCATCTTCCATTGCTTTCTTCCATGCTTCATCTTTAATTGCCTCTTCAAAATTTTTAGGTTCAACAATGCATAAATTGCATCTTGCATACACATCACTAAGACTCCTAATATTTCTTGGAGTTGAACTTGGAGATGAAGAACTTGAACTTGAACTTGAACTTGGAGAAGATTGTGAACTAGCAATTGGTGACCCTCTTTGTGGAGATTCAAGAGTTGCAACATCTTCAACTTGTAGACTTTCCGATTCTTCATTGAAAGCAATGCTTTGATCTTGGACTTTCTTTTCCTTCCAATCAAAAGACGCCTTCTCATCAAAGAGAACATCTCTATAAATAATCACCTTCTTTTGATCCAAACTGAAGAGTCTATAGCCTTTGGATTTTGAGCTATAACCCATAAAGATGCATTTCTTACTATTTTCATCAAGCTTGTGTCTCACTTCTTTTGGAACATGAGCATAACAAATGGAACCAAACACCTTCAAGTGATTCACCGATGGTTTCCTTCCACTCCAAGCTTCAAATGGAGTTTTGTCCTTAAGAGTTTTTGTAGGACATCTAGTCATCAAGTAAACTCCTGTATACACGGCCTCACCCCAAAAAGTTTTGGGTAGCCCCTTCTCATGTAGCATAGACTTGGACATCTCCTCTATGGTTCTATTCTTTCTTTCCGCCACACCATTTTGTTGTGGAGTGTACCCAACAGTCAATTGCCCTTCCATTCCAATATCTTCACAAAATTTCATAAACTCATTTGAGTTGTATTCTTCGCCTCTATCACTTCTCAATACTTTCATCAAACAACCACTTTGTCTTTCAACAAGATTTTGAAATTTCTTGAAGATAGAGAAAACTTCACTCTTTTGTCTTATGAAATACACACAAGTCATTCTAGTAAAATCATCAACAAAGACAATAAAGTATTTGTTACCTCCATGAGTTGGTGTATCCATGGGTCCGCACACATCGGTATGGACAAGCTCCAATGGTGCTTTAGCTCTCCATGCTTTCTCCTTTGGAAATGACTCCCGGTGATGCTTTCCAAGCGCACAACCTTCACAAATATGTTGCACTTCATGAATGGTTGGCAACCCAAAAACCATATTGTTTTGTTGTAGATGCTTCAAGCTTTGAAAATTCAAGTGCCCAAATCTTCTATGCTAAAGCCATGAATTATCAATCACATTCATCTTCAAAGCCGCATTTTTGCTATACCGGAAAATGAGAGGAAAACTTCTATTCTTCTCCATCTTGATTTTTGCTACAACTTGACTTTTCCCCCCTTTGTCAAAAATTTTGCAAAAATCGTCTTCAAAGTGAACAAGATATCCATGCTCCGTAAGTTGTCCAACACTTAGCAAATTTTGCTCCAAGTCTGGAACTAAGAGAACATCGAAAATGAATCTTGTACCCATCTTGGTTTCTATAGCAATAGTACCTTTTCCTTTTGTTTGGACTAAGGCACCATTCCCCATTTTTACTTGAGAACTGGAGGAAGCATCCATTTTCACAAAAATACTTTCATCTCCTGTCATGTGATTGCTACATCCGCTATCGAGAAACCATACATCCTTGGTTTGATCCGATTCCTTGTGACAAGCATAGAACATGTGCCCGTCACTTTCTTGCTCCTTGAAAAAATTAGCTTGTTGAGTGCTCTTGACTAGGCAATCCTTCTTGACATGCCCAAATTTGTTGCAATTTTAACATTTTGGCTTTCCTCGAAACCAACAATCTTTATCAACATGATTGCTTCGGTTGCAAATTCCACACTTTTGTTGAGTGGACTCTTCATTTTCCTTTCTTTGAAAATTAGACCTTCCTCTTCCTCTTCCTCTTCCTCTTCCTCTTCCTCTTCCTTGGGAATTAGAGGTACTAACATTGAGCTTGGATTGAAAGGCACTTTCAATTGACTTTTTAGATTGCCTACTCAACCTTTGCTCAAATGCTTTAATTGAACCCGTCAATTTTTCAATACTCAAATCAGCAAGATCTTTAGTTTCTTCAATGACAGCAATAATGGGATTGTATTTCTTCGGCAAACTTATCAAAATTTTCTCAACAACTTTTTGATTAGTAATATTATCCCCATAAATTTTCATTTGGTTTACAAGTTCCATAACCCTAAAAAAATAATCCTTCAACAATTCCATATCCTTCATCTTCAAATTTTCAAAATCTCTTTTCAATGATTGAAGTTTGATGGTTCTTACCTTCAAGTTGCCTCTATACTCTTTCTGAAGAATATCCCATGCCTCCTTCAGTTTTGTTGCATTGATAATTCTTGGAAAGATTGCTTCCGAAACTCCTTGTTGAATAAAAGAGAGAGCCTTTGAATCCTTCTTCCTTTGCTCTTTTAATTGGTTCTTTTGGGGATTTGTCAAAACTTCTTTATCTTCAGGTTCCTCGAACCCATTCTCAACAAGATCCCAAAGCTCCGTATAGACAAAAATAGTTCTCATTTTCACATACCAAAAATCAAAATTTTCACCATTAAAGATAGTAGTGGATACATTTTGGTTGTTGGGATTCGCCATGGACGTCGGTTTGTTCTTCTTCGGGGCTTGTTTTCCCGTATCCGATCTCTACGCCCAGCTTGCTCTTGACCCAACCAAAACTCTGATACCACTTATGTTAGCTTTTGATAAAACTCTCTTTAGAATGAACTATATTTTGTATTGAATTTTTCTCACTTATTGATTCATATATCTTGCCCATAGGCTTACATCCTTTTATATAGAGAAGGTTATACATAAGTTCAATAAATAAGATCCATGAACCTAAACAACCTTGTAATTAATTAGATACATGAATATAATCTAGACAATGTACTTAATAAATATAAAATACATGAATATAGAAATACATGAATACAAAAAATGTATGAACTCAATGTATCCAATGCATGCAATATATCCAATGTATCTAATGTAAATATGGCATTAATTTTAACATTTAGGAGGGGAGATTTTTGCCAGTCTCATTAGACACAAATGATTGCTACCAAACCCATCAAATGCATAAAATATGAAATACAGATTATTATGTCAAAAACAAGAATGGCTTAAGTATCACATCTAAACTTAGACGGTGTATTAAATTTTTTTAAAAAAAATAGAAGATGTGAAATTCGTAAAGATGCTTCCGTTGGGGATGGCATTTGCAACATTACCTTGGAAATTTGGAATACTTTACTTCATCTGGTCAGTTAATGCAATTTTCATAGTTAGATCTGCAATCCATTTAATCACGACAATATCTGTTCAAGTCAAATTAGAATTAGTATAGGAAATCATCTTAATAGATACTATATATATATTTATCAGGTAGATACATTACTTAAAATTGTTAAGAAAATATGTTGATTATTTATTTTTATTTCAATTGGAGTATTGAACATTGATAAATAGGGTTACAAAGGTCAAAAATTGCATATGCCAGTAATCAAAAGCTCAATCATAGTTGAAAATTGAAATCAAGAATGATCAGATCAAAAAAAATATATATATATCATCAAAAGAAAAAAAAAAATACTTTATTGATGAAACTGCACAGAATTAACAAGACCTCCAGATGATCCGCAAAGCGCAGAATTGTCATCAAAATCTCATGACAAAACAACAACAAAAGGCCCTTGCTCATCAGTTTGGGCATACAACAGCAAATGGGAATGATCAGATCAGTTTGGCTGACAAGAAAATGTAAGAAAATAAAATATGTTTGCCTTCTAAATCTTGCATGAAAAAAAGGGACTATAATATTCTTACCAACAAAAAGAGATCTGGACTCGAGAGAATACATTCTTTATAGAATTCAAAGTTGTTTATTTCATTTTCCTTGTTTTTTTCTCACTAACCAAACATAAGGTAAATAATGATAACTCGCAGAAGGAAATTCAGTTCTTTAACAAATAGAACAATCTCTATGAGAATGAAATTAATAAAGATCAATTTAAACTCAAATCTCATACCAGTTTTACAGAAATGAAATCAAGCTTGACATTTTTTTTTTCCCCAAAAAGAGAAGAAAAAAGAAATCTAGTCTAGGATTGGGCTTCTCTCCATTCCAAATTTGGATTGGAGGGTATTGTTCGGATCCTTGAGGCTCAGCACAAGTCTTGTTTTGATAGTCTAAACTGTTCATTTTGTATGTCATTTGTGTATAAAAAAATTAGGTTGATTCGATTATTGTAACCTCTATATTTTTACCACTTTTGTCACTAAAAAAAATAAATGATATATTTTAAAAAGTTCACTTGTCCTTCATTTTTTTTGAAAACAAGCACAGTAAATTGAACAAAATATGATCATTGGATTGATATATTTTTATTTTTATTTTTTACGAATGATATACACAAATGTTTTACAAAATGAATAATTCTAAATATCAAAATGAGACACATAATAAATCTTATAGGCCAAAACAACATCCTCCTCCAGTCCAGATTTGAAACCAGAGGGAATATGTTCTCAAATTTTAAGACCACTTGAATCACACAAACACACAAATAAATGATTTTAGAAGATGATCGGAACTCTAATCACTCATTACAATCCAAATTAAATTGGTACTGAAACAAAAATTCAGAATAATGTATGTATCTTTTTCTGCATTCTATTATGCAATACACACTTGTATTAGGCAAATATTCTTGTGCAACGCCGTTGTGAGCCAACTTGAACTGAATGAATATAAAAAACTCGACAGAAGTAAGTCTTCAATTGCCCTCGTGGGCTTCCAATGTTCCACATTAAAAACCAATGCTTGAAACATTGGAAGCTTTTAAGGGCGATTGGAAACTTTTTTTTCTTTTAATCGACAAAGAAAAAATTCCATTAAAACATAAAATTTAAAAGATACAAAAAAAAAAAAACACATTGAAAGAGATTTAAAGAGTAAAAACTCACTTTTCTATTACTGTTAATCACGTCTTTACAACCGACTCCTTAACCTCACAAATTATATTTTAAAATACAAATAAAACAACAAAAAAAACCCTAAAAAAATACAATTCAAACTCTTGAGCCCCACACCTAACACTGATACACAAAGAACACCCACACCTGCCTCGACTGCCGAAGACCACCGAAAGCACTGACACCTAAAACACTGAGCCCCACGCCTACTACTGCCGAGAACCACCCATGACAGCAAACCCTGCTGGTTACTCCTGCTTGGCTCAACAAATTCCTAGCTCTCGTCTTCAACATCCGCCGGAAACTGCTACTGGTGCCTCCTGTACTGCTGCTGCGGCCTCCTCCTTAGGTTCTTCTTCAGCAGCCACTGGCTCTGCCTCTGGACATGGAGCTGCTGGTGCCTCCTCTACTGCCGCTGGTGCTGGAGCTGCTCCGCCTCTGGAAATGGAACTGCTTCAGCAGCCACGCTATTACTCTGAAAACCCAAATTACCAACTTAAACTTCTGCCACGGTTTACTCACCCAAACAACTCCCTCAGTTGATCCTCACCAACAAACGCTGAGCAGTCCCCTCTAAGAAGACCCGGCGCCATTCACCTCTTAACCGAACAAAAGCACCGACCACCAAAGATTTGAACGGAAATCACCCCTCAAACTCCCACTCGCACGGAGCGCTCGAATGAAGAACCTAAACAACTATGAAACCTTCACCCCTCAAACTCCCGCTCGCAGTGAGCACTCAAATGAAGATCCTAAACAACTCTGGATCCTCCACCCCTCAAACTCCCTTTCGCAGAGAAGTGCTCGAATGAAGTTCCTGAACCAACCCACCCATGATCAACGCAGCCACCCTAAACCGAAATCCATGGCCGAAACTGAACACCATGGCCGAAGCAAAGATAGATCTAAAACCTCCCAAGGAAAACACAGCTAAAGACCCCAAAGAAAACCTGAGAGAACAGACACCCTAAACAAAAACGAAAGGACAAAACAGCATCCTAATCAAATCTAGAGATTAGATCTGTAAAAGGAGAAAACCGAAAAACAAAAGGGGGCTCAAGATTAATAGGAGAAAAAGCAACAACACAAGAGGAAAAGCTAGGCCAGCCAACCGCCATGGCCAAAGGCGGCGGCCGGCTGGCCAGCGGTGAGGCCCTGAGGTGGAGGTTTTTTTAGAGAGAGAAAATTTTCAAAGAGAAGAAGAAGAAGTTGTCCCACTAATTTGATGAAGCATCACATAGCATGGAAATAAGTCTTTTATTATGTTTAATTTTTATTTTTTGTAGGACTTGTATTATCACTAAGTCTCTGCATGTCCATGCTTGCACATGACTATTTCATTGTATGTGCGAAGTTTGCACTTGTTATTGATTATTAAGATTTGAGCAATGCTAGGTACCATGAAAAAACTTTCATGAAAATGATCATGAAAGATTTATGACCCTTGGATTACACTTAAAATAAAACACCACACACTAACCAAGGTAATCCAAGAGCCATAAATTTTTCATGATCAATTTCATGAAAATTTTTTCATGATCCGTATCTTTTCTCTTAAGATTTTGATGCACTGCCGTCAAATGCTGTAGGAAACATTTTATTTTGCCTATTTTTGTGGTTTCCAAGTGCTTAACTTCAATGGAAGACCTACTCTTTTAATGTAACACAGAAAATGTTTTGTTATTTTTTAGTACTTCAATTTTTTATTCCTTATTTTTTATCATGCATCTTTGAAGAAACACCTGACAATGCTAAATTTACTATCTATTAGGGCCATTTTAGAGTTTGAGAAGGAACTATGTTTTATAAATTTAGATCACATCCTCACAACCCTTAATATAATCCTTGTCACATCCTCACAGCCCTCACATCCTCACAATCTGAGGTCTCTGTTGCTTTAAGATACATCTGAACCCTCAACATATACTCTCTATTAGTCAGAACATGAGTTTGTACTTTAGGATATTTGCTTTTTTCCTTTGTAATGATGTTTAATTAGCACTATACACTAATGAGTTTGTACTTTAGGATGACCAGCTGGGTATACACTATTTTCATATATGTGGATCTGCATCATTGTTCCACGCACATATTCTGGGTATCATTCTAGTAGTAGTTTAGTGTTGACACTGCTTTATCATTTTGATGATAACAGAAATTATGGTTAAATGGAGTTATGCTTGTCTAATTTGATTTTTTTAACATAGTACATAGTAGTTCCTTTGTAAAAATTAGAAATAGTATGTTGTAATAATTTAACTGGTCTTTTGCAGCTCACTGTTGCATGCATTAAGATGAATAGACCAGAAATTGCTGCAAAAGCAGTAGAGGTTGCAGAGAAGCGCATATCCAGAGACAAGTGGCCTGAATATTACGACACCAAAAGAGCAAGGTTCATTGGGAAACAATCGCGATTGTTCTAGACCTGGTCAATTGTAGGATATCTTGTTGCCAAACAACTCCTTGCTGACCCTAGTGCAGCCAAGATTCTGATTACTGAAGAAGATTCTGAGCTTGTCAATGCCTTCTCTTGCATGGTCAGTGCCAACCCACGAAGAAAACGTGGTCCAAAGAGGCCAAATCAAACCTATATAGTGTGAGCAGATTTTGTGAGTCTGCCACAAAATTATTTGGCAAAAGTCAATTGATTGTAAAGATGGGATTTATAATATACACCTGGGCGAAGGTTTTGGACTGTCTTCCATTGGTCATTGTTTCTTGGCTATTAATTGTAATATAATTTTCATTTTCATTTTTATTTTATTTTTTTTCTCTTTCTTTGGATGGGTAAGCTCCTATTCAATAGCCTATCCATGTATTATTATTATGTTCTCCTGTTTTGCACTGCAAATATCACATTATACGGATTATGAAACTATTTCTTGTTTTTCCATCAATAAAGTATTCTTTTTGCCGATCAAAAAAAAAAATGAAACTATTTCTTGTTTAAAGCTTCTATGGCAGACATATCACTGTAATGGATAATTGAACCTATTTCTTCTGTTTGGCGGACTCTACAAAATAAATGGTTTAGATTATCAAGATGATTTGAATGAGACCGACAATCCTGAAAAATCTTGAAAAACTCCCTAGATATTAATTTGCAATTATGATTTAATTTTAAACAATAAATAATAATCATAATCAAACAATCAATAACAAATCGGCACAATGATTTAACGCGAAAAAAATTATAATTGGACTTCTCCAATTGTGATAAAAAAATCGCGGGTCAAAGTCACAAGATAATCCACTGAGCATCTCCAACCCACTAGGCATATCATGCTTGTTAGTCAAAATGCCTAGTATAACTTATTTTTTTCAACTCCAATGCACTAGGCATACGATTAGGCATTTTAGCTCAACTCACATTCACTAGCTACATGTAGCTAGCCTTCAAGACTAGGCAAAATATATTTAATCATTAGGATCATTTCCCTCCATCTTTGTTGCTGATGTGGCATTTTATAAAATTAATAGTATTTAGATGAATAGCTAAAATAAAGAGCATGGTTGGAGTAGAAATATGAAATAGTTGATAGGCAAAATAAAATATATACTTTATAGTAATATTTAGATAGGTAAAATGCCTATTACCGTTGGAGATGCTCTTAATGCTACTATTTGAAAAATTGGGAGGCAGTTTATTAAAGAAAATATTTAGGCCTCATTTGAGAACCCTCTCGTTTAGTTAAAAAGTCAAAAAATTACTACACCGGTCCGACATGACCCCGTAAACTGTCTGCTACAACGGTCCGACACGACCATACCGTGTCTCCTATCCTGTTTTATTTGTCAGTTTATTTTTTTCTGTTTTGTTACTCTCTTCAAACTTAAGTTGGTTAGTTCCTATCCTCCTTGAGTTTGAGGGGGGCTGTTAATGTACACTAAACCTAACCCACTAACCTAACCCACTACATCCACCCCACTAAACCTAACACACTTACCATCTCCACTACCACCCATCTCCACTACCACCCACCACCTCCACTACCATCCACTACTACCACTCACTTACCTCACACCTCTCCTATATAATAGCTTGTAACATACAAATCAAAATACACAACAATCAATATATACATATCAGTCAATAATAATACATCAATTCATAACAACCATGTTCAAGTCATCATCTGGTTTATATAGGGACGATTTCCTTCTATTTGTGCTGGAAAGCTAATGGGAATCTTATCTACATCACCATCTTCAAGTACTCTATCTTATACTCTATCTTATCTCTTGCGAATAATTGAAGTTTAACCCGCGTGAAACTAAATTTTAGTGCAATTTTTCTCAAAATTAAAAGTTAATAATTAAAAAGTAATAATTTTTTATAATAATTTTTTTTTTCAAATTATTTAAATTTTTTCTACCTTATAAATTATAAGCTATAAACATAGACTTTCAAAATAAAATAAAAAAAGAAGCTATAAGTAAACCTTGTAAACAACATCAATCAAATATGTAGCTTGTTGCTCCATAATGTCCACTGAGTTTATTGTTTAATTCCACAGATGGGGAAATGTACAACAACTTCCAAGAACTGTAGCTTAATCTTTGTGGAATAAGGATATTTAAATGGACTCATCCCTATGTCAAAGGCCAAGGGAATGTTTAATATGATCTTCTGGTTGGAAAATCAAACTTTTTACTGTATTTAGTTAGGAGATTTAGAGAGAAATTTAAAAAAGAAAGGAAGAAAATGTATGTATAATTAGATAAAATATTAATATATTTTATTCATATTTTACTTATATTTTTTATTTTTTTTTTTAAAGTCATTCTCAAATCCTCAACTAAACGCAACGTAATTATTCTTTAATGCAAACCTATTGAATCTTACAAGCAAGAAAGGACGCCAGTATGACCTATATCCATTTATCTATATCCTTGGAATCATAGATCCTCGTTTGGTGTGATAAGCTAAAAATTAAAAATCAATTAACCACTGTAACTTCTTAATAATTGTGGGGACATATTTTTTGAGTGTCAACATGTGGTCAAGGTGATGTCGAAGTGTCAGTCGAGGTGCCACGTGTCTTGGTTGTGACGCCGAGATTATCTCAGCTAGGCCGAGATTATCTCCGAAGATATCGGAGTCCGGGATAAGCGGATAAGGGATAAGAGTCTTAGAATGAGGAAGAAACTCAGTCTGGATAAGGATAAAGTTCTTAGGGAGTTTATCTTTATTTATTGGAGAGTCCAAGATAAACACTGAGCTGAAGTCCATTGAAACTAGGCTTCTATTAGGACTAGGATTGAGTTGGCTATAAAAGAGAGGCACCCCCAATGGGTCTAAGGTACACAATTTATACTCTGAATAGTGAGTTAAGCATTTTTGCTATCTTTGAGAGATAACTGACTTGATCGTCGGAGTGCTCCCGGGTGGACGAACCACCGCCGGAATCTCTTCTTTTTGTTGACAGGTCGTTCGGGCTTAATCTATTCTGCCAGTACTCTCCAGCTAAGTACTAATTTAGCAGTGTGGTCGGAAATTGACACACACAAGAATCATATTTATTCGATTATTTTATGCCCCAAAAATGCACCAAATATCCTAATAACTTGTACCAAATGAGACCATTTCCAAAACTACACATCATCATGATGTAAAATTGAAAGTAGTAAATAAGTCTTTGCCGTTGAATTGTTATTGTAAACATTTTGGGAAGTAGAAAAAAGAAAAGAAAAAAGAAGCTAGTTTATTGGCTTATTTGAACACATCACCTATATTTTTTTGCACAATTTTTGTTTAAAAATTAAAAAAATCCAAAAATTAACTCTCACTCTTTTTTTTTTTCCTAGTTGCCAAAATAGGCTTTTCCATGATTTTGAAAACCGGACTAGACTGACTGGTTGAACCGTCGACCGGTCGGGGTTCTGGTCTGGATATACCCTTTAAACCATTCGAAGCCAAAACCCAACTTCTTTAGAGAGAATCGGAAAAATCAGCGGTTGAACCGCCAAAGCAGTCGACCCGAGGACGTTTACCCTCTAAACCTTTTTTTTATTCTTTATTTATTTTCTTTCTTTCTTATTATATTATAAATATCTATATAATAAGGAAAGAGGGTTTTTGAATTTATCCTAGAGACAATTGTCCTACTAGGATATTTTAAGGGTCATGATTCATTTATGCTTGAAGATGGATGGTAGAGATGAAAACCTTCTCACTCACTCTACCTGAACTTCCTGCTTAAGAGCCACATACTTTACAACCACTCATCCTCATCTGTCGCACCTCACTTTTCCAAATTTCAAATTTCAAAACACACCCATCCACTCCCTACAGAAGAGAGACCCACGCTCATCAAACTCTTTCCTCTTTCATCTCTGTCCAAATCCTCCATCTTTCTCATTTCAGAGAAATCCTTCCTCTTTCATACGTTCTTCTCTCTCTCCCTCTCTTCTCACGACGACACCGCCACTCACCAACTACCGACCACCTCTCCTCGCCTCTTGCTGTCATCGCTCCTCTCGACCACCAACCACCGACTCTCTTCTCTCGTCTTCCTGTTTTGCCTATCTCCTCTTGCGATGACATCGCAACTATTTAGAGATAAACTACAACTTACAAATTTGCAATCTATGATATTTTTGTGGGTTTCTCTCCTCTTGGATTTGGGTTATAGTATTTTTGGTTCTTGCTTGAGTTTAGTGATGGGTTTGATATGTTATTTTTGGGATATGGGTTTCAGAATTTTAGTGTTTCTTTTTGAATTATTTTTCATATGGGTTATAGAATTGAGGGTTATAGGGAGGAACATTGATTGGAAGAGAATTGAGGGTTATAGGGAGGAACATTGATTATTATGTATGTTTGATGAGTTTTGTGGTGTGAAAGATTGAATCTTGGGTTTTGAAATGAGCACACAAAAGCCGGCTGTGATGGCTCGGGACCTGGCTGAGGAAGCCAAAAAGCAGATTGTTTATCTAATCATATGCGTAGTTGGGTTGTCTTATCTCATGTCCTGTAAGTTCTGGGTTTTTTTATTTCACTAAATTTTGTTGTAGATTCATCTTACTTTTTATTGATTTATGGTGAAGATTCATCTTTTTTAATTGGTTCAATTGGGTTATTTATTCTGGATTTTGAATTTGATTGTTGTGTTCATTTGGTTTATGGTAATTTATTCATCATGTTTGTTTTGAAATGTTACAGTACTAGATGTGTTTGAAATGTTTGAAATTCTAGATGGGTTTTTTTTGCTAGAGAATTAAGGAAATGTTTGAAATTCTAGATGTGTTTCTGGTGAAGTATTTGACTTGAGCTGTTATTGATATTGATTTCTATATTTTTGGTGAAGGTGGGTTTTGTTATTGACTTGAGTTTTTTTTACTAGATGGGTTACAATACTAGATGGGTTTTGTTATTGCTATTGCTATTGACTTGAGTTTGGTGAAGGTTTTGTCTGCAATTGATTTCTACATCTTAGAAATTCTATTGATTTCTATTTCTACATCTGGGATAGGTAGCATTGAAAATTTTACATCACCCTCATACATATGTATGTACGTATATACATTCACCTATACATACAAATATAAGAATATGGTGGAGAATTGGAGAGAGACAGAGAGAGAGAGAGAGAGAGAGAGAGAGAGAACCATAGAGGTTTTATATGAAAAGTGGGTTTTTGAATTGTGTTGGTTTGTATGGTAAGAGCAGTTGAGCGTATTTGAAGTTTCATAAACTTTTGATTAATCAAAGCAGAGTACTTCCTTGGTAATCAGATTTTAAGAACCCAAAGATTTCTGAGCATTTTAGATGGATCTTTCCCTGATTAGTGGTTAATTATACCCATTATGACATGGATGAGTTTTGTAAATTGATGCTAATATGTGTATTGGGCTAATATTTAGGATTGTGTTTATGGTGAAGTGTTTGACTTAGTTGTTATTGCTATTGATTTCTATATCTTTGGTGAATGTGGGTTTTGTTATTGACTTGAGTTTTGTTTACTAGATGGTTTTATAGTACTAGATGGGTTTTGTTATTGCTATTGCTATTGACATGAGTTTGGTGAAGGTTTTGTCTGTTATTGATTTCTACATCTTAGAAATTCTATTGATTTCTATTTCTACATCTGGGGATAGATAGTATTGAAAATTTTACATCACCCTCATACATATGTACATACGGTTACCTCCCCCCTCTCTCTCTCAAGCCAATATCTGTAGAAAGGAATCTCTATCTCTATCCAACAACAATGAAGGTATATTAACTCTGTTTATAATTCTTAGTTTTAAAAAAAAGACCCATGCCTATGCCCATTATATTTAATTTAATTTTTCAAGAAAAGGGTTTTCCCCTATATTTGTTCGAACAATTGTGCTCTAAGTTGTGGTCAATTGTTTTATTTTTTTTGCCTAACAGTTTATTTTTTTGGTATTTATTTGTTTGCTATCATTTGAATAACCATGTATTTACTTGATGTGAATTTGCTTTCATCATCAGTTGATAAAGAAAAGCTCCCAAGGAAGATTTTGAAACTCAATCCTACTACCCATGAGTCTCAGAAGTACCTCTTTTCTCTCATTTTGGAATTCCCTGTTTCTTTGTTTTTGTTTTGTTTTTTTTTTCCTGGTTTATTTTCACTCACATATACTAACATAAAAACAAACTTTTGATACTTTTGTGGTGAGTTGATTTTTCTTTCAATTTATTTTTTCATTTACTTTTTTAATGTAAATTTCTTGCTATTTATTAATTGTTTTGCTCATTATTTTTTTGTTTGTTTGTTTGTTTGTTTGTTTGTTTTGTTTTGTTTTTTTTTTAAAGCTCAGGTCATAGAGGAGTAACATCCATAAAGTAAGCACATTGTATTGTATGTTTCATTATCTTTTTCTACCATATGCTATTTAATACTTTTTTTTTTTAACATTGTGTAATGAGTACATCTAACCATAAAGGGGTAGAGGAATTCTGTTTCTCCCCTGTTTATGCTTCCATTCACCTAGCTATGTTTACTGGGTCTATAAGAATATCTTTGTTCAAATTTTGTTAGATAGTGGATAATGACATTTGTAGGGTTATTATTTTGGTTACTAATTCTTTGTTATTTGGTTATTGTTTGGTTAAGGGATTTTACTAATTTCTTTTTTGTTTTTTTCCTCAAGGTTGGTGTTGATGGTACTTGAGGTCTACAAATGGCACTGTTTTGTGGATTGGTTTACTCATCTAAATTTGATTATTTTATTTTTAGTTTAATAGTGATTACTAAAAATTTATGTTTGTTTCATCCGAGATGGTCCTAGAACAATTTGTGATCAATGTAACTTTTGATTTGAATTCTTTATTGTATTTTCGCAGGTTATCTTGAACCAATCAAAAGTTTCATATAGTGGTCTTTCTATAGTTTTTTGATATACTATTTAGGGCTATATTTGTTTGGGTATGCTACATAATTTCTCTTAAAAGTTTTACGAAAAATCATCTAGCCTTTGTTAGTTGATTGATTGATCCTAAACATTTTTGGTTGTTTGATCACAACTTTGAGACACTTTTCATAAAACATTTTTATGGTCGTTAACATTTTTGCAACACATAGATTGTCATATAAGAATTTTATTAGATAGTGCCTTCAGGCACGGGCAATCTCTAGTATATATATATTATAAGAAAATTTTAATTGGAAACTCTCTTTCAAGGGTCTCCTTTTGTGAGGAATCTCATTAAGTGCCTGTTTGATAGAGCTTATTTTCAGCTTAAAACCATTTATCGCTTAAAATAAGTGATTATAAGTGATTTTGGAGTGTTTGATATAACTTCTCAGATATGGATTATAGCTTATTTTAAGTAATTTTTAGCTTAAATCTCTAAGCTGACTGAAAGGTGTTTACAGAAACAGCTTAAGCGGACAGCTGAGTTTTGAGGGGGCATAATGACTTAAATATCCCTCATATACTTCAAATATTACCAAAAAACAAATATATAAATCCATAACCAAACACTGTTCACTTCCATAGAGAGAGAGAGAGAGTGAGTGAAACTCGATTTCGGATGGTGTGAGACCACGTCACGATCTCTCTTTCTCTCAAATTATCCCTCGAATATACATATATATATATATATATATATATGCCTCATTCTAGAACCAAACCCAAACCCTCACTCTCTCTCTTCGCACTTTCTCTCTTCACAATCTAAACCGCAAACCCTTCCTCTATCTTACATACACTGCGATCGCCGCCTCTGTCGCCTCCTTCCCACATTCTCCATCGGGCGAGAATGCAACACAGACCTAGATATCTCCTTCTCGCTGCTCTTATCAGCTGTTGTTTCCAGTTGCGTCTCAAGACACCGCCTTGCCATTGCAGGCCATCGCCGCTGCGTCGTAGCAACCCATTGCTGCATCGCCGAGCTTCTCTCTCTCTCTCTCTCTCTCTCTAAAACCACATCATGATTTGAAATGGTGATGATGATGATAACGATTGACGACGTGACGATCGACGGCGTGATGATCTTGCAAACCACCAGCGGTGGCTAGGGTTTTGCAATTTATATCCATTAAATAAATTGCACAATTTATTTCATAATTAATATTGATACAAATTTCACAATTGCACAATTTAAATAAAGAAATAAATTGCACAATTTATTTCAATTAAATAACTTCTATTAAAAGAATTTTATATTGATATAAAATTCTTTGGTATTGTATTAAAAAAAAAAACAATTGTTGCTAATCGATGTTAATGAATAAAAAAATGAAATAACATTAATTAAATGAAATAAAAAAAATGAAATAACAATTGTTGTAATGAAATGTATCAATTTTTATATTAATTGATACTAATTATATTAACTTTCATTAATGAAACAATTTTTTTTAATAAAAAACTGAAGAAAATGAAAAAATAACTATTTTTATATCTTATAAGGGTAAAAAGGACATTACACAGTAAAAAGTTAGTTTATAGCTTATTCAACCAAATACTATTCTGTTGATTAAATCAATAATCTCACAACTATACCAAACATCCTACCAACTTATATTCAAGGTTATAATTTATAATCTGTTAAGTTATAATTTATAATCACTTTCCTATAACTACACCAAACAGGGCATAAGTGCTTAAAATTATTGTGAAAGTCTTGGAATTCAATCAAATATATTATAGAGAGACTTGAAATTTTGATATCCCTTTAAAATTTTTACTCTTCTTTCAATCAAATTATTTGAATTAAAATCATATGGAGAAAACATTAAATATTTGATTTTCTCTTCCAAAATTAAAATTAATAATATTTAAAAATATATTATTATATTTTTCAATAAAAAAAACATTAGGAAAAATATTTAGGATAATTTAATATTTTTAATTTTTAATTTTATTACTTATATTTTTATTTAAATATAATTTTAATATATTTATTATGTCATTATTCGATTCTGATTTAACTCAACGGTTAACTCGTTGACTTGTCTATCTAATCCCTTTTCAAGTTTGCTCACCGACCCGGTTTTTAAAACATTAGGCCTTTCCCTTCTCTCTTTAAAAACCTTCCCACGAACCTCATTGTTGGCCGGCTGGCCGCCGCCTTGGCTATGGCAGTCTGCTGGCCTTGTTTTCTCTTTCTTCTTGTTCTGTTTCTTGTTCTCTAATGAGCTTGAACATTATTGTCTCTACATCTTCCGCTTGTTCTCAACGGCAGTGTTTCGACCTAGGAGTTGTTTGGGGGTCTCCTGGTGGTACCGTTGTTGGGTGTTGTTTCGGTGTTGTGTGGGTATAATAGGGGGCTTGGGTGTTAGCCTTAAGGGTCAGGAGTGTGGGTTTTTTGCGGTAATTGCTCGACCATAGATGTTGGCCTTAGGGGTTAATAGATTTTCCAACATAGAAGAAGCGGTGTAGGCCATGGAAGTTTTTAGCCATGGGGTGTTTTTTTGGGTCACCAGCTTGGGAGAAGATGCCATGGAGGTGATGTTTGGCTTGAACGCTTTTCTGCCATGGGCTTTCGATTATGGTAGGTGCTTTGAACTTTAGTGGGTTGGATTTGTTTAGGAACTTCATTCGGGCGCTGCTATGTGAGTCGGAGTTTGAGGGGTGGACATTCTAGATTTATTTAGGATGTTCATTCTGGCGCTCCTGTGCATGTGGGAGTTAGAGGGGTGAACTTCGTTCAGCTCTATGGATGTTGGCGTTTTGATCGGCTAAGAGGAGGTCGGCATTGCGTTGATAAAAAGGGGGCTTTTTTGTGTTGGGGTGAGGAATAACCGAGGGAGCTATTTGGATTTTCGGCCATGGATGAGAGTTAAACATGTTATGGTCATGGGTGGAGCAGGGTGTTCAGCTTAGGGTGTTTCGTTGTAGCACTGGTGTTCAACGAATTCATTCTAGAGTGAGTTGTTGTCCATAGGGGTGTTTGGCGACTACATTCAATGGTGAGTTTTGCTATTCAGATGTCTGCAAAGAAATTGGTTTTAGATCTATGATTTTCAACCATAGGTTTCGGTCATGGATAAAGGAGCTTTAGCCGTGGAGATATTTAGGTGTTTGGCCATGGATGGAGGAGTTCGGCTATGATAGGTGTTTGGCAATGTGTCACGGGTTGCCTTGCAAGGCTAACTCCGTAACGTTTCGCTCACGGTGGTGTGGCCATTTGAGTGCTCAAAAGTGGCTGTTGGAAGTGCCCCAACGTGGCCTAATATTGGCCCCAAGTAGCCCAAGTCATGTAGGCCACCAATAGCCAACAAAAGACAAAGTCGCAGCCCATATTAGAAGCCAACCAGCGCTGCCAGCAACCAGAAATGGCGGCCAACAGTGCAGAGTTTTGGCGCTTTGGTTCGGCACTCAAATGAAGGAGTTTTGAGTTGAAATTTTTACTGGAGATAGGTCTCAGGGGAAGTGTTTTCCCGACCAAATTTTGTGATTTTTCTCAATTTGTAGAATTTATGAAAAATCATTATGACTCCTCGAACATGTATGATGTTTCTTCCTGCCAGATGAAAAAGGGCTTAACAAGCTACTATAAGGGGGTATGGTGTGCTACCTACATGCCTCCCCGCCCAAACTGGGCTTGAAGTGAGCAACCTTGGGGAAACTCAAGGGCGGGCTTTAGGCATCCAGAGGGGTGTCTAGAGTCTCCATGTGGGTTTGGGAGCCCCGTGGATGGTGCAATAATGTAAGCACTGCGTGTGTCCTCCTGAGGGGAGGTCCTCTACGTTGTTTCCATTATGCCACGCAATATGGTATCTTTGGGACTCGTTTTGGACCGAATGGGCTATCGAGGCACCACTAAAGGCCTCGTGTGCCAACTCTAGTGCTTGGTTTGGGTTCGACCTTGCACGAGGGGATCCCGTGGCTTAAGCTAAGCGGTTGGAAGGCGACACCGCATATGTGGGCTATCGAATGAAAGCATCAAGCTATCCAATGACTACGTCCATTGAGGGATTACATTATGCTATGAGCAAGCTACGGATTGAGACGTCGCCTTACTCATGCTGCACGTTGGTGCAACGCTAAGGTGCGCAATGGCCTTAGGCGGAATCTAGCACACGTATTGGCACGAGGACTACGTCGTGGGCAAGGGATTGACCCTCGGTGGCTTGTGGGCTTCGCATGACCAAGTGGCCATCCAATATGCATCTATTGAGGCATGCTAGACCCTACGACACTTCGGGATGCTTTTAAAGACCCAACATGCAACGTGGGCTTGTCAGCTAAGTTGAGGACCTTTGCTAGCACATTGTTGTGTAGCTAGGCACCTTGATGACATGAACATAAGTTGGGCGAGCACCTTGCTTGAGATAAGCTTGGCGTTATGAAGCGACTTATGCCGTGCTGGGTGCACTTGAGGCGTCAGGCCTACTTATGGCATTCGAGTGAAGACGAAGCTTCCTTGTGAAGTTGTTTTGCTTGACAAAGCATTGGGGCCTAATGTTCAAACGGGTGAGATCATCAACACTCGATTTGTCAACAAGCTATGGCGGGCTTAAACTTGGTGGAGCTTGAGTGCCACACGAGCAAAAATTGATCCGCTGCGCCTCTGAAGGAGTCGGCCTGTGATACCATGGAAGGAATGTATTTCGGCCAAGATGCGTGGGAGCTTTGGATTCAGATTCAACTTCGGACATGGGAGCTTCAACAAAGGTATATTTCGACCAACGGTGTATTTCGGCCAACCGGCAGTGTCCTCGTTGAATGGGACGTGGGTGACAAGATGTGCAGCAGTGTTGTACTTCGGGAAACGTAGAAATAGGTGTGGGGATTTGTTGTCTAGGGATTCATTGCTTTTTGTTAAGATCTAAGAGCATCTCCAATAATTGTTGTTATATTGAGATTTTATTGCTATAATTTGATAATAACTAGTGTTATAATTTGGTAATAAATAATGTTATTTTGTCAAATTATATTAATGGTGTTTCAATGGTCATTTGTTATTTTTGGCAATTCTCAACCAACTTCCTATCCAACTTTGTAGGTGTTGTTTGGATATAAGTTTTTTGTGATTTTATTTTTGTTTATTTTTTTGTCTTTTGTGACATTTTTTTTACCTGTTTATTAAAAAAATTATATATTTATATTATTCCCAACTAGACAAATATAAAAAATTAAAAAAATGAAAAATTGAAAAAAAAAATTGTTTGATTAATTCACCCCAAACAAATATTGTAATTTTATATATTTGTTTGAAAAATTTGTATATTTGTTTGAAAAATTTGTATATTTGGGCTCTTTTATCCATTTGTTTGAAAAATTTGTTTAAAAGAGCTGTTGTAAAAAGTTTATTGTAAATTTTTTTTTTTGTTAAACAAACCAAACAGAGCCCAACGACTCTTTATTACACTATTGAAATATTTATGTTTTGATCAAAACACATCAAAGCATCACTCTCTTCTCACTCTTCTCCTCCACGGCTCTTCCTCTCCCTATCATTCTCACTCTTTCTCTTCCATGACCGAAATCAAACACAGCACAAACCAAACCAAACAGAGCACAAGATCGGAACCCGATCTCCCATTCTCCTCCAAGATCGGAACCCCCTCTTCCATGATCTCCTCCAAGATCGGAACCCCTTCTCCTCCATGATCGGAACCCGATCTCCCCATTCTCCTCCAAGATCGGAACCCCCTCTCTCTGGTTTCACTCTGTCTCCCTCTCAATCCATCTCTGATCTGTGTACTCTCTGGAATAATGGTACGATCTCAATCTATATACATACTCATATATATATATATATATATGTTTTGATCCGTCTTCATATATATATATATATATATATGTATCAATTTTTTAATTTTGTCATGAATTTTGTCTTGATCTCCTTCTGTTTTGATTTTTTTTATTTGTTCCTTCATCAATATATATATGAATTTTTTAATTTTTTAATTTGATCTGTCTTCAATTTTTTATATCTGTCATGAACAATTTTTTACTTATCCGATATACAGAAATTTGTATTGATATATATGTTTTGATATCTGAAACTGAAATTTGCTTGATTCTGAAAATTGGGTCTCCAACGGTCTGATTTTTGCTGATCTGGCAGGCATCTGTCATTTCACTTGCCAAATTTGAGAACACATATGGCATTTGCCATCTTTGGCGAGTGAAATAGCAGACCGTTAAAGACTCATTTTTTCCATTCCTGTCATTTTTTAGCTTTGGCAACTGATATAGCAAAACCATTGGAGATGCTCTAATACTTAGGGCTGGTTTGACAAGTTTTAAAAAAGTAAAAAAGTCAAAAAGTTACCATCCTATTTAAGTCACATCACCTCTCTAACACGTCACTTCAAACCCAACCCATATTTTATAAAAAGTCAAAAAGTGCATTTATTTAGATCATCCCAAACAACCCCTTAACTTTATTTACTTGTGCTTCTATTTTTCTTATTTTTAAATTAAAAATCATGAGGCTGAGAGGTCGACTGTGTGGATGTGAGCAGCAGTAATAGGGGTAGTTTGTACTTTCTAAATCTTTCTCGATGCATTTTATCTTCTTATGCTTGTAATTTCATATTATTAATGAAATTTTTTACTTTGCTAATAAAAAAAATAATTTGAAATTGAAAAACATTTCCAAAGTTCCCAAATCTTGGAAGGACTTTTCTTGCCACTTGACTAAATAGTTCAGCATTAGGAAAGCTTGTTAATTGGTTCTATCATAAGTTCCAAATAGGTGTGGCTAAGAGCATCTCCAATGGAGCAATCAAAGGAGTTGCCAAAGCTATAATTTGGCAAGAGTGACAAAAAAAAGTTCTCTAATAACCTGCTATTCTTCTTGCCAAATATAGCAGATGCCATTTCTGTTTTCAAATTTGACAAGTTGAATAGTAGGTGTCAAACATGCTACATCAGCAAATATCAACAGATTTTTGGCTCCAAATTCAATTGAAAAAACAGAATTCATTCAAACAAATTTCAGAGTTTCAAAATCACACAAACAAATCACACAAATTTCAATTTCAGAATCACACAAACAAATCACACAAATTTCAGAATCGATTTCACAAATTTATATAAATTTCATAAACAAATTTAGATGATAAATACCTAGATCGACCTCTAGGGTTTCTTCTTCAGCCGATTGGTTTGAGAATAGAGAGAGAGAGAGAGAAGACTGGTTTTGGAGATTGGTGATTAGTTTGAGGACAGAGAAAGAGAGAGAGAGAGATGCTCTTGAAATCAGAGAGAGAGAGAGAGAGAGAAGACATCATCTCAGCTGACTAGTTTGAGGACAGAGAGAGAGAGTATACTGATTTTAGAAATCGGAGAAAATTGTTCGATGATCGGCGATGGTTTGGGGACAGAGAGAGAGATGCTCTTGAGCTCAAAGAGAGAAAGAGAGGGAGAGAGAGAGAGAGAGATGCTCTCATCTCTTAGCAGAACACAGTGATGAAGAGAGCAAGAGGATATAGATGCAGAGAGAGAGATACTCTCATCTCTCAGCTGAATACAGTGATGAAGAGAGGATAGAGGATATAGATGCACGCGCGCGCACAAACATACACACACACACAGAGTTGCTCTCACCTCGAATGAAGAAAGGATAAAGAGAGCAAGAGGCCAAACACGATGATGAAGAGATCAGAGGGCTTTTGTCTTCAGATTTGAGTAGAATGATCTAGAAGATTGATCTCGGTCGTTGGATTTTTATTTAATCAATGGCTGAGATCTTGTTATTTAAGCAATAGATGGATTGCCCCTGTTGCGCTATTTTGTTTCTAAAAAAAGTAAATAAAAAAATAATAATTCTACTTTGTAGAAGCACAATGGCTATAAATAAAAGGTTATATTTGATCAATTTCTCAACGGCCATATTTACAAAAAAAAAAAGGGCCATATTTTTTAATTCTATAAATACAAATCCTCAATCTTAATTTCATTTCACAACAAGCCTCAGAAATAATATTTTTCTTTTTCTCTCTTTTTCTCAATTTCATTTCACAACAAACCTCCCAAATTACATTTTATTTATAATTTTTTCACATAATCACTATGGAAAGCTCGTCAAAAACAAAGAGAGGAAAATCATTCACAGTTGATGAAGATGTGGCACTTTGTAAAGCTTGGTGTCACATTTCTGAAGATCCAATTATTGGCAATTCGCAATCTTATGCTCACTTTTGGGGGAGAATTTATGAAAATTATTGTTCTCTTGAGAATTATCAGTCAAAAACACTAGTGTTTATTCAATCTCGATGGGGTATAATTATGAAATGTTCCAACAAATTTCGTGAGTATTTAGCGCAAGTCGAAAATCTACATCCAAGTGGGATGTCTTAAGTTGATATAGTAAGATTTTGTCTTTATTTATTATGTTAGTTTTTAATTCATCTTGTATAAAAATTAACTAATGAATTAATTTAATTTTTATTGATACAGATGCTTCAAGCAAAACTTTTATACCATCAAGATGAAAACAAATATTTTACTTTTAAACATTGTTAGCCAATCTTGCAAAACAATATCAGGTAGCAAGATGTAACTCCTATAAACACAGTGAAGTTAAAGATACGTACATCGTTTTTTCCTAATTCAGCCCCGAATCTCTTATGGATAACTGCATTTCTCTTGAAGACGACAGCAGTTTAAGTGTTGGTAACAATCCAACTATTGGCAATAATTCAATCGGTGAAGGTAATGTCTCTGCAAGGGGTAAAAGGCCTATGGGTAGGAAATTTACAAACGAATTACTTCGAAAAAGTGAAGTTGTTCAAACTGAAGTCCACAAATATAACAATTTGTTAGAGACATTTAACCAACACTTTGTTGAGAAGGAAATGAAAAAAGTTGAAAGAGAAGAAAAAAAGATTCAAGCTAGCATTGCAGGAGATGAAAGAACTGAAGATCAAAAAGGAAGAATATTTACAAGAGATGAAAGAACTTGAGATCAAAAAAGAAGAACGTTTGATAATGATTATGGACATTTCTCATTTGGACCCTTAGATGAAAGCGTATTACATAACGCACAAAAATGAGATTTTTGCCAAGTGGTCCGCACATGCTACCAACCTAAATTATTATTTTCCCCTGCCTCCTGATAAATAATTACAGGAGAATGTATTTTTTAATTATGCAATGTTATTTATTTTCAATGTAATTTTGAGTATTTTTAATATAGTTAATATTTTTTTTTTTGGGGGGGGAGTGAATAATGGATGATTGTTGGTTTTTTAGTGATATGTTTTTTGGTGGGGTGAATTATATTTAAATTTTTTTTTGGAAAGTTTTTAATTTTTTTATATTTGTCTAGTCGGGTATAATGTAAATATATAATTTTTTTTACAAACAGTTAAAAAAAGGTCATGAAAGACAAAAAATAAACCAAAAAAAAAAAAAATCACTAAAAAACTTATATCCAAACAACACTTATAAACTTAAAGGGAAAGTTGATTAAGATTTGCCAAAATTGCATGTAATTATTGGAGCACTATTCTTATAATTTGACAAAATAGTACTATTCATTATTAAACTATAACAATGGTAATATTATTTTAACAAACACCATTAAAAATGAATACGGGGTCACTACCGTGACCCCTCCTGCTGTGCCTAAAACGGCATAGTTTCATCCCTTTTTTTTTTTTTTTTCCCTTCATGTTCTCATTATGTTTTTTGGCATGATAAATTACACTTTACCCCTATATTTGGTTACTTTTTTACTTTAATTCTTAAAATTTTTTTATTTTATTTTAGGGTTTAGGATTTAGGGTTTAAGGTTTAATTTTTAAAATTTATTTTTTTATTTTAGGATTTAGGGATAAAATTTATTTTTGTAATTTTAGGGTTTAGGGTTTAATTCTTAAAATTTATTTATTTTTTATTTTAGGGTTTAGGGATAAAATTTATTTATTTTTATTTTAGGATTTTGGATTTAATTCTTAAAATTTATTTTTTTTTATTTTAGGATTTAGCGATAAAATTTATTATTTTTATTTTAGGGCTTAGGGTTTAGATTCTAATTCTTAAAATTTATTTTTTTATTTTAGGGTTTAGGGCTTAGGGTTTAATTCTAAAAATTTATTTATTTTTTTAGTTTCGAGTTTAGTGTTTAGGATTTAGAATTTAGAGTTTAGGGTTTGGGGCAATGTATAATTTATCATGCCAAAAAATATAGTGAGAATATAAAAAAATAAATAATAAAAAAAGTTTAAAAAAAGAGTAAAACTGCGCAGTTGACGGCACAGTAAGAGGGGTCAGTGACCCTGTGTCCATTAAAAATGCTCTAAGGAGTTTTGGCTGTTGTGTTAATGCACCAGGCAAGTGAACCCATAATTGCGTTCTTTGTAAGTTGACTTCACAACCCAATATGAACATTCATAAAGATGTAACAAGGCCCGCAAATTCTTCTTTGTATAAAGTTGTCGATCTTATACTGTGTTGCCTTTTGTTGAATTCGTTATATTTAGGGGTTGTTTAGGATGATCTAAATAAGTGCACTTTTTGACTTTTTATGAAATATGAGTTGAGTTTGAAGTGATGTGGTAGAGAAGTGATGTGATTTAAATAAGATGATATGACTTAAATAAGATAGTGACTTTTTGACTTTTTTGTGTTATACTAAACTTAGCCGTAATTTGTTTTGACATAGTGGTTATTATTCTCTTATAATAAAACATATATATATATATATATATATGTATATTATATAAAAGTGCATATAATTCTTCTTATAGCATTACATTAATCTTGAATTAGATCCGCACTCCTTATAGCATTACACTAATCTTGAATAAAGTCCGCACTCCTTGTAGCATTACACTAATCTTGAATCAGGTCCGCACTCCACTGAAATGAATCTGGTGTTGGCAATATTGAATTTAATTTACTTTTCTCAAATTTTAGTTAACTTATTGTTCTATTATTGATACATATAATGTTTAAACTCCTTGATACTTTTTAGGGTAAAAAGCATTTTATCCCCTTTTAATTTGATACTAAAATATTTTACCCCCTTTAGTTTGAATACACGTAGATACATTTCCTAATTTTGGACTAATGTCCAAGTGTGACGCCAAACGTTAAGAAAACTAATTTACCGTTATATAAAAGACATCTCTCTCTCTCTCTCTCTCTCATACATATAATTTTTTATATTAATCACATATTTAACAAATTAAATAATAAATTAACTTAAACACCCTAATCTATTGTAATAAAATTACCTTATTATAATTAAAACATAAATTAATCTAAACACATTTATTATCATAAAATCAAAGCATAAAATTACCTTAATCTAATTTTTAATTTTTAACCCATTTTTTTTATTTAATTACATTTTAAAATAAACAAATTAAATATTAAATTAAACTAAACATCCTAATGTATTACCATAAAATTACCTTATTGAATAATATTTTAAATTAAACATATACATATACATATATAAATTATAAATTAATCAAAGTGCCTTAATTTATTATCATCAAAAAATTACCTTAATTAATTTTTAATTTAATTTCTTATTTAATAACATTTTAAATTATATATACAAACACCTATCTTTATTATTATTATTTTTTTTTTTAGGGACAATTGGTCTAAGGTCCCTCCCCAACTTTTGATAGGAGGAGAGGTCCACCATAATATGTTTTTATGGCTAAGGTCCCTCAACCTTATTTTATGTTATAAAATACCTAATTTACCCTTCTTTATAACATAAGTTTGTTTAGATTTTGGCAAACTGAATATTCTGTTGCTGACTTCACGGTAGAGATTTTGGAAACCAACTTCACGGTGGAGATTTCGTTGGAGATTTCATAGGGATTTTGCAAGTGTTGCAGTGGACTTGACGACAGAGATTGCTACGATCGTGTAGGCGTTACAGTGTGTTGATCGTGTAGGTTTTTCAGTAGAGTTGAATCATATATGTTTTCGATGTAGATTCCACATGGATTTTGATTTTTGTTTTGAATTTTATGTAAGGATTCCGATTTCATATTAGTTTTTCGAGTGTACTTTTGCATTAGGTTTTTGTTTTCAGTTTTGATCAATTTAAAAGAGAGGCTAGCTCAGTGAAGTTGCTTATGATTTTTGGAGTTGATTTTTCATTCTCTGTTATTGATCAATTTTAGACAGAGGCCAGCTTGATAGAGTTTATTTTTATTTTTGGAATTAATTTTTCATTCTCTGTTTTTTGATCAATTTCAAAGAGCGTTGACAGTGTAGTTGATTTTGATGTTAAGAGTTCATTTTTCGTGCTCTGTTTTTCATCAATATACTGATCAGTGATAAGTTTTGTTCTCTATTTTTTTAAACCAGAGAAATTTTTTTAAACCAGAGAAATTTCATTTTCTGCATTTTTGTTGGTATAGATTAGAGAAAATTGTAAGTTTGTTATTATAATCCAACGAAAATCACAGAGAAAATTATAAGTTCATATGGACATATTATTAAAAGTTTCTAATGCAGATAGAATCTGAGAAAGTGAAGTTAAATTTCTCTGGACTTTTATTTGGAGTTCAGAGAAACTTATAAATTTGTTATTCACTTTCAGTTTGTAATTCAGAGAAAATTATAGGTTTATAGAAAGTGAATATAAGTTTTTGTAGAAAGTGAATATAAGTTTTTGTTTCTCCCAGAAAAAGTTATTTTTTTGTGTTTTTTCTTTCAGTTTAGAGGATAGTACAGTGTTTTTTGTTATCTTGAATGTGTATATGAGTTTGTAAATTTTTCTGAATTTTGATATGAGTGCAATATTGCAGAATGACACAGAGAAAATTGTAAGCTTGTAGTTCGGTGAAAATCACAGAAAAGCATATAATTTCATAACAGATTTTCTGTGTGATTTTTGTCTATAATTGTGTTTAATAGTTAGTAGTAAATTTCTCTGTGATTCTCTCTGGATTCATTAATTTTTCTGGGATTTTATTTTTGTTATCTTGAAAGTGAATATAAGTTTGTAAATGTCTCTGGACTTTTATTTGAGTGCAGAGAAAATTATAAGTTTGTTACTATAATCCATAGAAAATTATAATTATTAGAAATTTCTCTAGACTTTTATGTTGTTCTTGTAAAGTGTTTTTATGTTGAACAAATTATTTTTCTTGTTTTTTCTTTCAGTTTCAATGGATAGTGCAGTGTTGTTGCTGTGCAAATATGGGAATGATACTACTGTCATTAATTAATGTTTCATGCGAATTGAATTTTGAGGAATTGGTTGGCATTTTGTGTAAAACATGAGAGAATTTGAAACATGAGACGATGTGTATTTCATATTCTATTGTGGGCCATCCGAATTGAATGATGTAGACATCCCAATTTTGACCGGACCTAAAACTTGGGTGCTTTCTTTTAATTATCCGATAATGACAATTAGAATGTGTTTCTCACAGAATCCTCAGTAAGAGATATGAAATTTGAACTTTAATCCCAACCTTCACCGTTATGGCCAAATTGTTTTAAAATACTAAATATTTCATTAGTTTAGTATTTTTGTAATTTTACAAAATTTTATGTGTTTGTTCATATTTTTGGTATTTTTATATAAATTGGTATAAATTATATATTTTATATATATAAAAGAAAATAATAATAAAATTATATTATTATATTATGTGTTTAATATTATTATATTATCTATTTAGAATTTTATGTAAAGTTATATTATTATATTTAATGTTTAGTATTTTGGTATAAATTATATATGTTAGATATTTTATATATTATATTATTATATAATAAAAGAAAAATAATAAAAAAAATATATTGATGTCGGTTAGCCCTCGGCTGCCGACATCAACCTCAGCAAACATATATAAATATATATATAATCTTTATATACTTTATATTATATTATATATAGATATATATTATATAGATTTATATTATTATATTATCTATTTGTTGCCTATATAAAGCAACCAAATGGAGAGATTTCAGGGGCAAAAAAAGAAATTGATTCAAGAGGCAGGAAATAAACAATGATTCAAGAGAGTTAGAAAGGGTTAGAGAGAAAAAATAGAGTAAAAGAGAAAATTTTGCCTACATTTTAATCTTGAGCCAAAACACTTCCAAGCTTCCATAACTACTGAGAATTTGAGAACACACTTCCTACACTTAAGGGTGATCAAGAGGGAGTTTGTAAACTAAGGAGTTCATCATTTCCTTCGAAGGTGAATTTCACAAACCTTTCATTTTCTTACATTTCTTACTTATTTTGCTCTTTTGCTTTGATTTATTATTATATTGTATATTGTTATAATCTAATTGAAAGTAGTGAATTGAAGTCCCATATATGTTGTTTTTAGCATGAGAAAGAGACCTTCTATGCTAAATGGTTTAATCTCTTCGGAAGTTTATTACCAGGGCATTACATCTCTCTCATGCCAAGAACAACTCTTTGTTTGACGCTTCTCTTATTTTAATGGACATAATTCTCATTGTTGGACTAAAATGACTAAACAATGTCAAGGTAATTAAAAGGGCTAATAAATGGGTTAAAAGAGGTAAAACAAGATAATAAAATCAACTTGAGTTCAATCGGACGTTAATTGAACCCATTGAGTATTGAATCATTACATACTCTTAGTGATGATAATGGTTCAAGAGTCAATGTTTACCACTTCCCTTGAGGTAACTCCATGATAGGGAGGAGGTCTTGTTGGTCTTTTCTTTTCATTCATTGAGCCTTTGTCCCATCGAGCCATGGATCATCACGTAATAACCTTGCGACCATTGATAATTTGTGGATCGATTCTACTCCTCCCTTGATTTGTTTTATGATAGGGAGGAGCAGAGAGGATAAACATCCCCTGGAAACACTCTGTTTGTGCTCTGTTTCTTTTTTGTAATAGCAAGGCAGTATAAAACATCAGTGGCCATTCTCATGGTAGAACAGAAAAGAGGTTGGGGTGAAAATAAATTATTTTTCTGACTACAAAATAGAACAGAAACTAGACACTAAACAAAGAGTTTCCGAGAGGATATTCTTATTCGTATGTGTGCGGCTTCTCGCTTCCCGTGCCTTTGATTTAATGCTTCAATAGTAATATGTCGTAATTATTACTTAGATCAATTTGAATTTGTAATAATTAATTAATTTACCTTGTTAATTCATTTGGATTTGTAGTAAGTAGTTAATTCGGACACTCGGATATTCAGACCCTCCTGCACGAGGACAAATATGTAATAATTTGTGTATGTCTTCCAACCTCCATTCTTTCTCCCTTTTATTTATCTGCTTATGATGGATAGTATATAGCATTTTCCATAAATTGAATCCATTCGTTTTGCATGCATAAAAGTTTGACTCATCATATTACTCGAATGTCAATTTCAAATTCCTTACTTGAATACATGCACTATCACATGCCTTGGATTGACTCACATGCCATGCTAGTAGCCAAGCCTATTAATTGCACGTTGTATGTGTTGCATTAGTCATATTGCATTATTTAAGATTATGCATTCTTTTTTTCTAACTATTTTTTTTCTTTTGACTCGCCTTCGGACATTTGAGGTAAGCATTTTTTGCTTTAGCATAGTGCATGAGTGTGATTGCTTCCATATCAAACATATTACTATGAGACTAAATGCTTAATTGATATACCTGTTTGAATGCTTGTGGATGAAGGCTATTTCCTGAAAATTGGGATATTTTGATTAATGTATATATATGAGATCACTTTTTCAAGTGGTACATATTCAAAACACTTTTTCAAAACAAACATGAAATTAAAATGTTCCAATTTTCATGAAAATTAGTCTATACTTGTGTGCGCATCACATAGTAATGCTAACCTAATAATTGGAACAAGAGCATATAATGTAAATAAGATTCACATCATGAGTAGTAGAGGCCGATCTTTGATCGGGCGAGCGGAGGTGCTCAATTCATGACCTTCCCCTCTCGTACCCAAGTTCCCGAGCTGAGACAATCTTGGTGATGACGGACACGTGGCCTTTGGCATGAGTCATGGGTTTCCTAAATTTCTCAAAAAATATTTAGGTGACGGCTCTGTATTTGAAAAAGCAGCCCATTTTTGACAATTTGATTCAAAATCGATTTTTCAAAAGATTTTCCAGATTTGGACTCTTTGGTATTTATCTATTTTACATTACACTTGTGGAATCAGATTCAGAACCGCAGGAGTCCGATACTATAGGGGTTATTCGTCTTCTGAAAGGAGGGCGAAAAGTCGAGTTACAGTTTCTGGTGACTCTGTTGGGAAAAATAGAGAACTTGACTTGAAATTCATGATGTGAAATTTGATCTACATTTATATGTTTCTTTGCATTGCATTTGCATTGGTACGCCTAAGTCACTGTGTTTGTCGTCTGCTATTCCTAAACTGTTTGCCGGAGGCTCGCCCAAAAGGCTTGCCAAAAGGCTGACCGGTTGCGGGCTCTGCCACGATGGGAACACAACCCTTGGATCTGGACTACCGCCGTACCACTTGATCCACCTTTCACTTCTCGGTGTTAGGTGTGAGAGGTATATTAGGTAATCTTGCCGAGGTACCCTTTTGACCATTCGACCTAGTTGCATATAATGAAGCTATAGTGACTATTCCAACTTAGGACAAGATGTCACCTATTTGTAGGATGTTGTGAAACTTGTTGTTTAAAATGGTGCAGCTTAGATCATGCCAAAAATCTAGGACAGGGTATCCCTACCCCCTCATAGGGGTGTTTTGGTACTTTTACGTGATATGTGCTTTTACAGTGAGACTATACAGAATGGTTCATATTAGCATGAGTTTGAGAACAGAGTTCAGTAGGGATTACAGTTCAACTATGTGTTATGATTGTTGTGAATTAGGGTCGAACTGCTGTCTAATTTGATTTTATTCTTTCTTTTTGCTAAGTAATTTACCAGCATAGCTTCAGAAAGACCTGATATCCCTCAAGTACTCTAGACCCGTGTCAGAAGACTTTACAGAACCGGAGATCTTGTTAGAGGACAACTTGTGTTTGCTTCGCTCTCACCGGTTACTAGACGAAGAAGAGTTAGGCACAATTCACTAGTCCAGTTTCTACAGCAATCACCTCTCATTTCACCTGTATCTAGTCAGGCTCAGTCTTCTACATCTAGTCCATTATAAGATCATTCGTCGATTCCAATGGCATAGTATCCCCCGGTCAATATGGAAGACTTAATTCATCATTTTCAGCAAACAGTTGAAACCATGCAGGAAGACGCTGCTCGACAAGCCAAAGTCACAACTCGTCAGGTTGAGGTTTTAAACAGGCTACAATAACAACAACCACAACCGGTAGCAGCCTATGCATCTCATGCACCTCCTGCTCATGCACCTCCTACGGGAATCCCAACATCCGGAGCCACTGCCCATACCGCTAATGTCTAGGAAAATCAGGGCAATCAGGGCAATCTAACGGAATCGATCCCAGCACAGGCCTCCAAAGCACCTGTACATCAAACTGAGGCTCTATTTGAATTGGAGGTTAACCCAACTGTGCTTAAGGTCAACAAACTAGAGAAATTGTTCAAAAAAGCACAAGGAGTCGACTCCATTCCAGACATAGAGGAAGGGTACGCCGAGTTTGCAGTTACCTTACCAGAGCGGTTTAAAATGCCGCACATTGATCACTTTGATGACTTTGGCAACCCAATGGTGCATTTGCGTTTGTTCTCGGATATTTTGCGACCCATGGGCTTGACCTAATTGCAGAAGCTATCCCTTTTCGGTTGCACTATGTCAGGTATAGCAGCCATCTTGTATGCTAAGTTGGAAGATTCAGTGAAACAAAATTGGGAGGAATTGGACGAAACCTTCATGGCTCAATACTCTTACAATACCCAAATTGAGGTCACAACTCATGATCTCGAAGCAACACATCAAAAGCCGAAGGAGGGTTTCTCTAATTTTGTAACAAGGTGGAGAGCTAAAGCCTTGATGATGACCACGAGGCCTTCCGAGAAGGATCAGATAAGGATGGTCGTCCGAAAGCTCCAAGGCAAGCTATTACAGAAAATGATTGTTCTCTCATTATCCACGTTCTCAGAGCTCCATGAAATAGGGGTTTAGATTGAAGATGCTATGAAGCAGGGGCTCATTTTTTATGATAAAAAGCCAACCAAAAGACCATTTGTTCACAGTTCCAATGCTGCCAGTGGTAGTACAGTTGCGAGGCCATCAGATATAAATGTTGTCACCACAACCAATACCGCCAATCCCTTCGCCAATACAGCTCCACAACCTTCAGCCAACCCTGTTCAATCCCAGAGGACCTTTACCCCACTCTACATGACCCTATCCTAAGCCATGAAAGTGATGATTAAAAAGGGGCACCTTGGACCGTTAGAACCTCACACATACCTAATCTTCTTCCACCCAAACACAACCCAGCAAAATATTGTGTGTTTCACCAACAACACGGTTATGATACTGACCAATGCTTCCGACTGCGTCATGAGATTCAAAACTTCATTAACAACAAGGTGATCGCACTACCCGAGAAGCCAAATACAATTAGAAACCCTCTTTTGGCCCACAATCAAGTTCCCCCACCTCGGAACCTAAACCTAATCCATACACTGGCCCTTCTTTATGACCCTAACATATATGTTACCCATTCCCACCTACCCAGACCGACGGTGTTCATTCCTAAAAGCACGGACTTGTGCATGATAAACACATCCACACTTCAACCTAAACTTGTGGTGGTGATAGATACAGTAGAAGGGAGGCCGACCTTAAAGGAGAGTATGAATTCGTTGCTTGAGTACTCTAAGAACTTGTTTGAGGAGGGCTATGATCCGTGTCATTACATTGTGCTGGTTGATCAAGCCAAACCGGAAGTGGTATTGCCAATTATAGCAGAGGTCAATGTAGTTAAGGAGGATGGCCCCTGCCAAGGTTTGGATGATCTGGCGGAGTTTGAGGAGGACTTAGACAGCCTACAGTTCTTCGACAAACAAGATCAAGGAGATGTACAGATTAGCTGGTTCGACTTTAATAGGTCGACGGACAACTTTGGGTGGTTGAGTGATAAATCCGATAGGGAGGAAGGAACTGAAACAAAACTGGAGAAAAAGGGAGCAAGAATTGTTGTAGTGGCCAGAATGGCCAATGAAAAGGGGAAATTGCTGAAAAGTACCGGTGAGGAAAATTCAGCTCAGGGACTGGGCACTGTACATATTGCGGACACAGAACACAAAGTTGTGTTTGAACGAGAAAGGGTGGAAGACAAGTAGAAAGCTATAATGACTCAACACCTTGCAAGGAAACTAGACAACTGTTTATTGGTTGCCGAAAGCGTATGGTAGGAGGATGACAATCTATACCTGGCTCACACTGACGAAGGTTGGGGTGAGTGCCTTCCAAACAATACATGGTACATTGAGGAAATTGATCACATGACAAGAAGTGAGCGGTATTTCAAACCATTGCACTTAGACCAAGCTGAGGCCTCTGGAAAAGATAGAGAGGTTGAGAAACAGAAAGAGAAACAGCTGGAAGAGAAGGTAGTGCCGAAACAACTTAAGAAAATCCAGGCTGACATCTTGATCTAGGGTCTTCTTATGGCCTCCCAGGTACATCGACAGGCTGTATTGTCAGCAATAGAAAAAGCTAAATTATCCATTGACACCACCCTTGAACAACTTGTGGGATTAGTCTTCCCAGGTGGTACCAGCCCAACCCTAACATTTTCTGACAGAGAACTGCCGCCAGAAGGCTCAACACATAATAAACCCTTGTACATATCTATTGAGTGCAGAGAAAAATGGGTACCGATGGTGTTGATAGACACTGGTTTGGCTATCAATGTCTGTCCTTCTCGCACAGCTTATGCCAGTGGCCTGAAACTAGGAGATTTCGTGCCTACAGCCCAAGTGATTCGGGTATATGATAACACGAGCAGGGAAGTGATGGGCACAGTACAAATTTGAGTTCAGGTTGGCCTAGCTTAACAGGACGTCGAGTTTCATGTCCTAGACGTCCCGGCCACCTTCAACTTACTGCTAGGAAGACCTTGGTTGCACCTTGTGAAAGCAGTCTCTTTTACCCTCCACCAAATGCTGAAATACCCTCACGGGAAGGGGGTAACAATTGTCTTTGGGAACTCATCCATCCATCCGCCACCAGAGGTAACCATACTAATGCTGGAAATCGACCATAGCGAGGAAGATGTATTCCTCTCAGGGTTTAGTCTGGCTGAGGCCCGGGTAGTGCAAACCATCTTGGCAGTAGATAAGGGTATGTATATCAGCGCCCAGTCTGTTTATCTCATGAACAAACTACAACTTATGCCAGGAATGGGACATGGAAGAAGTGGTCGGAAAGGCGGCATAGCATTGGCCGATGTGACGCATAATCTGCATGCCTTTGGTCTTGGCTATGTGCCCACCAATGAGGATTGGGTCAGGAAAAGAGAAGAGATAACAAGCAGAGCTAGAGCCAAACAGGCCAGGAAACGCTATGAGCTCGTTCACAGGCCGATCCGCGGAACACTAAATGGTCACTTTGTTCGAGAGGGAGAGGATTTCCCCTTTTGCGGTTTTTCCGAGCCCTGGATAAATTCTGCAAAGCAGCGTGTCCCCTATTTCTAAATCTTCGTCGACCTGCAATTACAAGAGAGTGATGCCAAGGAAAAGGTTGAACCGAGTTCTAAAGCTGAACAGGGCATAGAAAGTGACTCTGACAACAGCGAGCTTGGAGTAGGGGCATCATTGGTATGTCTTCTTTCAGATCCTCCTGTTAACTTAGAGAGCTTGGGGGATAACCTTACCATCTCCATGATCGGGGGAAAACCGGGTATGAACCCAACTAGTGGCATTTTGGATGCATCAGAGGCATCATCTCTTACTTGGCAGCTGGAGAAAGGCTACTTTTCTAGTTCTGAATTAGATAATGAGCTAGAATCTGATTCCATAGAGTCTGTGGGGTCGAGATCAGATTCAAGTGAGTTTGAGGGGTCTGAGTCAGGCATTCCCGATGGTGGTAACCCAGATGCCAAGGTCCTATCTAGGTTTTCCTTTTCTTTTGCTTTTGTGTCAGTTGTAACTGAAGAGATGGACCTGTTGAATGAGAACTCTACAGATTTTAAGTACTCCTCCGTGCCACTTATTTATTGCATTGGCCAAGATTTTCAAACTTTTAATGAAAATGAAGAGGAAGAAATTCCTCTGGCTTTGAAAAACTTAATTAATCAAGAGGATGAGAGGTATATTAAACCTTGTATTGATAAAATCATTACCATTAATGTGGATACTGCGAAGGATCCACGCATGGTCCAGATCGGGTCCACGTTGTCTTTAGAAGAACGTGAACACTTAGTCGCTTTATTAAAAGATTTCAAAGATGTTTTCGCGTGGTCCTACGAAGACATACCTGGAATCGATCCTCAAATCGTACAGCACCGGATCCCTCTTGACCCTGATGTCCGACCAGTCAAGCAAAAGTTGCGTAGAATTTGCCCAGATTGGGCATTAAAGATCAAAGAAGAGGTCACCAAATAGATTGAGGTAGGTTTCTTGTTAGTGTCTGAGTATCCAACTTGGTTGGCCAACATTGTCCCAGTGCCGAAGAAGGATGGCAGAATTCGAGTTTGTGTAGACTTCCGAGACTTAAACAAAGCCAGTTCGAAGGATGACTTTCCTCTACCACATATTGATGAGTTGGTAGACTTCACCACAGGCCATGCATTGTTTTCCTTCATGGATGGGTTTTTTGGGTATAATCAGATTCTGATGGCTTCCGAAGACTGAGAGAAAACTGCATTTACTACGCCGTGGGGAACGTATTGCTACTGAGTCATGCCATTTGGCTTGAAAAATGCTAGGGCTACTTATCAGAGGGCTACAACCACTATTCTGCATGATATGATCCACAAAGAGGTCGAAGTGTATGTGGATGACATGATAGTCAAGTCCAAAGACCGAGAGGGCCACTACACCGGTCTGGAAAAATTCTTTCAACGGATCAGGGAATACAGATTGAGATTAAACTCGCAGAAGTGCACCTTCGGCGTAACGATAGAGAAAATGCTGGGCTTTTTTATCACACAGAGAGGCATCGAGGTAGATCCTTCCAAAATCAAGGCCATCTTAGAAATGCCACCACTAAGGACTGAAAAAGAGGTGCGAGGCTTTCTAGGTAAAGTGCAATTCATAAGACGGTTTATCTTCAAATTAACCTTGACTTGTGAACCACTATTTGGTCTCTTGAAGAAAGGGAAGAAATTCCAATGGGACGATCGATGTCAATTCGCTTTTGAGCAAGTCAAGCAGTACCTCCAAAATCTACTTGTGTTGTTGCCGCCAGAGCCGGGGAAGCCTTTGCTTGTGTCTATCAGTAACAGACACCATAATGGGATGCATGCTTGCTCAAGAATCTGAGGATAGGGTGGAGAAAGCCATCCATTACTTGAGCAAAAAAAATGTTGGATTACGAAACCCCCTACACCCCGCTAGAGAAAGCTTGCCTAGCCTTGGTATAGGCTACCAAGAAATTGAGGCACTACTTGTTAGCTCACTCCGTAATTTTGGTTTCAAGATTAGATCCTATCAAATATCTCTTTGAGAAACTAGCGCTTGCAGGTAGGCTAGCTCGTTGGTTACTTCTCTTCTCCGAATTTGATCTGAAGTATGTTACTTGTAAGTCGGTCAAATGGAGAGCGGTAGCAGAGTTCCTAGCAGATCACCCAGTAGAAGGGGATGAAGTGGTAGAATACCTCTTCCCAGATGAAGCCATTCTACAAGTTGAGGAGGAGACTTGGACAATGTACTTTGATGGAGCATCAAATCAGTACGGTTATGGGATCGGTGTGTTGTTGATAGCACCTGACGACTCTCACATACCTCTAGCCTTCTAATTCCTAGGTTTGAAAACCTAACTTTCACTCATCTACCGAGAGAGAACAATAGGTTCGTTGATGTTTTAGCAACTCTATCTTCCATGGTTGACATCCCGCTTAGAGTCTGGATGCGTCCGATCCTCATTGAGCAAAAATACATGCCAGCCTATGAAACTATCGCCGTAATAGATAAAGCGCAAGACAAAAATCCTTGGTACTTCGATATCTGAAACTTTTTGAAAAAGGAGGCGTATCCATCGGGGACAAATGCTAAGGACAAAAGGGGAATACGGCGAATGGCCGTTCAATTTATCATCTGCGGAGGCAAACTGTACAAAATAGGACATCAGGGAATGCACAAGTTGTGTGTCGAGAAAGAGGAATTGAAGCGGCTAATGGAGGCCATCCATGGGGGAGAGTACGGAGCGCACATGAACGGAGTAATGTTAGTCCGAAAGATTCTCAAGCAAGGTTACTACTGGTCCACCGTGGAGGAGGATTGCATTGGTTTTGTTCGGCGATGCCACAAATGCCAAATTCATGCTAATCGCATGAATATCCCGCCGTCAAAACTATATAACATGACTTCGCCATGGCCTTTCTCAGTTTAGGGAATCGATGTCATCGACGCAGTCACACTGAAAAGGTCGAATGGGCATGAATACATTTTAGTGGCAATTGATTACTTTACAAAGTGGGGGGAAGCCCAGTCCTATGCAGTGTTGAAAGTAGCGCATGTGGCTAAGTTCATCAGAAACAACATCATTTGTCGACATGGAGTCCCAAACGAGATTATATCAGATAATGGCTTCCACTTCAAGAAGGAGGTGATAGACTTGTTAGAGAAATACAATGTGGCTTTGTATAAGTCATCTACATACCGACCGCAAACCAATGGAGTTGTTGAAGCTGCCAATATGAACATCAAACATATTTTGCAGAAGATGGTTGAGACCTACAAGGACTGGCCAGATAAATTGCCATTCGCACTTTGGGGCTATAGAACTTCAATCCAGACGTCTACAGGGGCAACTCCTTATTCTCTTGTTTATGGTATGGAAACTGTTTTGCCAATTGAAATTGAAGTACCATCACTGCGGGTTATGGCTGAGTGTCAAATAGCAGAGACCGACTAGTAACAGAGTAGATTTGAGGAGTTAATGCTGTTTGATGAAAGAAGGCTGAAGGCATTATATCATGTACAGGGCTACCAACACAAAATTGCTAAGGCTTTTAACAAGAAGGTTAAGTCTAGGAATCTTAAGGAAGGAGATCTGGTACTCAAAGACAACCAAGCTTCCATCCATGACCCTAGGGGCAAGTTCAGACCCAATTGGACCGGTCCTTACATCATCAAGTCTATATGGTCAGGAGGAGCAGTCATTCTCATGGACTTAGATGGTCTGGAATTTTCCTAACCGGTCAACATGGACAAGTTGAAGAAATACTATCCCTAAGAGGCTCGCTAGGCCGAAAACCCGGAAGGGCGACCTAGGCAAAAGTTAGAGCATAAAAAATTAGAAATGAAGAAAAACTGAGCTCGCAAGGTTGAAAACCCTAAAGGGCGACCTTGGCAAAAGTTAGAGCTCAAAAGGAGAGAGTTAATACTCGAGTGAACCCAAACTGAACTACATAAGGCTTGATTCCCATCTTTGTGATACATAGGCAACTTCATCCTGAAGTTCGGCCTTAATCAATTCCAGCTCAACTATCCTGTCCATTTTGTTGATCAAGTCATATTTATCTGTTCTTTACCTGAGGGTTCGGCTGTGATCTTTACTCTGAGAGAAGAGCTGGGTACAATGCAGAGCAGTGGTGTTCAATCAAGGGGCATTTATGATCTTTTGATTCGACATTATACATCATGAGGTTTGATTCCATGCGTGTCAAGTGGTGATCCTTTTCAAAAATGGTTTTTGAGAAGTTTTGATAAAAGTTGATTTTGTTCAAATTTTACCTTTTCCAACTTAGACCATTTTTCGACCAAAAGAAAAAATTTCAGTGCTCACAATTTTAATTTCATTGATTTCAAACTTAAAGTTCTCCAAATCTCTGATACAAATCAAAGTTGTTTTTATTACAATAAAAAAAAAAAACTTGAAAAGAAAGGCCGAAGCAATGAACTAGTGGCATAGAAGGAGCAGTGCCTGACAGTTAGACAGCACTGACCGACCTCTTTTTGAAGCCCGGCCAAGTCTAGGTGGTGGCCCAGACCAGTGCAGATGCAGCAAAAGCTAGCCCTTTGTCCTGGCATGTCGCGGCTATGTTTTGAGTACTGTTTGTACCAAGTGTCTTTTAGTATTTTCGAGTTGTTTTAATTTGGTTTTCCTGTTATCGAGTTGCATTTTACATATTTGTTTGGTTGTGGATCGTTATCCGATTCAAGAATGAATGCAAGAGCGGGTATTCACAGTTTTAAGTCATGTACAATGCTACCATTCATCACACATTATGTGAGGAGATCATCCAAACTGGTGGGTCCAGCCCCGATCATTGTTTTACAAAGCAATAAAACAAAATAAAAGTCTTCTAATATAGCGAGTCTATCTGAAGCTAGTGTTTAAACTACAAAGGAAAAAAAATAATAAAACCAAAAAAAAAAGGAGGAACTTCGTTTTTTTTTTTTTTTTTTTCCGTTAATTTTGTTCCGTTAAGTCGTAAGATGTTCTGTCATATTGTGTGCTGGTATTATGTCCTATACTCGTACTATCGAGTTTTTATCGCTAGAATGCGTTTTCGATAAGTGACCGACCAGATGATCGACTGGTATTGCTTCGTCTTGTGTCCATTTTATGTCTATTTTATCAAGTTTTGGCATTTCATCAAGTTTTGATTTGTGTTATAATCAGTGAGGGGCTTAATTTTTAGTTCGGAATTGATTGCCATTCGGATTTGCAAAAAGAGAAAGAAAAAAAAACAAACTCGTAGGGATTAACCTCGATCAAATTTGTACAAATATATATACAAAAATAAAAGAAAAAAAAACAAAAGCAGCAAAAAAACAAAAAACAAAAAACAAAAAAAAAGAAAGAAAGAGAGGGATCTTTTCTTTCTTTCTTTTCTGGCAGTAGCCCGGCGGCGAAGATTACAACTAGCTTCATTTGTACATAGCTTCGTTGCCCAACTTTACCATCAGTTGCTTCGCTTCATCTTTACTCCTTCGAAACTCTTGAAGACTCTGCCTCGGCCTTGGCAGAGCTTCCGAAGGAGATTATTCCTTGTCGGCCATCAAATTAGTTGTGCGATGAAACTCCGAATCGAGCCACGAAGGTGGCCTGTCATTTCAGCTCTTTGTTTTGCTTTTTCAGCACACTAATTTCTACTCGAGCGTTTTTGTGCATACGTTGGAGGAGGAAGAGTTGTGCATTTAACTGATGTACCTCACACGTCCTGTTCTGCAGTTGACGAGACGAGTTGGAGACCGCAGTCACGGTCTCCACACATGACCTCAGTGTATACGAGTTTGCTTTGATGTCAGATTATGCCGCCACTATTTGTTCAACTGACATCGGTGGAAAGCTAAAAACAGGGAAAGGAGGAGGAGCCCGTGGTTGAGGTTCAGGGGAATCAAAATCGGTCATCTCTATTATGGACTCGTTCAGGTCTAGAAAAATAGTGAGAGAACCGTGTGAAGAAGCCATGGCAGAGGAGAGTAATGCAAAAGAAAGAGGTTGCAAAGTGGTGGCAGAGAAAGTTTTTAGGCTTTTGCTTTGCCTCTCTCTCTCTCTCTTGCAGGCCTTAACTTGAGAAGAAAACGAAGAAGAAGACAAAGAGAGAGAAAGGCCGAGACGATCATTGACAATCGGGGCGAGATTGGATAACCTGTCGGTCAGGTGCCACAATTGTTGAAATTGCAAGAGAAGAGGGAAAATTGTATACATATGTGTATATATATTGTATATCTATGTATTATATACATATTTGTTTGAATATTTTGTACATATGTGTATATATATTGTATATCTATGTATTATATACATATTTGTTTGAATATTTTGTCACAAGAGTGGCTTGGTTCAGTGGTTTGGCTCAGTGGTTAAGGACTCGGAGAAGCCTGAGGTCAGAGGTTTGAACCCCCCGTATCCATGCATTTGTGTTTTTCCTTTCTTTTTGCATGTTTTGCATACGCACGCTGACGTCAGCAAACGGAATATGCCGTCTCAGTAATAGCATTTTTCCACTGACGGCCACAAACAAAATATTCAAGCAAACAGAACATTCCCCAAATATGTATATGTATACCGTATATATATATATATATATGTGTGTGTTTTGTATACGATACTTGGTATTTATAAAGAAAAATTCTTTTTGACATGTTTTTGAAAACAAGGGAAAAAAAAAAAAAGAAATCATTCTATTATACGTTCTTCTACTCGCGTGAGACACGTTTGGACTTCAAATTCACCTTTGTTCTCTTCGCGTGAAACGTGTTAGGATTTGATATTTACTCTATTAAAATCTTTTCCCTCTCCGTATGAGATACGGTTAGGTATTCTTGTTGGTTATACCACCTTTGTTCCTTCCACGTGAAACGTGTTATGATTTGATGTTTACCTAGTTAAAACCCCATCTCTCCGTATGAGATACGGTTAGGTACGTTTGTTGGTTATGTTGCAACCAAACGATATTGTATATACGGTTCATTCAGAGGAGTTCCAGATAAGTTATTCCTGTCTTGTGTCTCAGTAGGAGAAGCTGCACGGCTTTGTAGTTGCGATCACTTTGTGCATCTATCGCACTCGATCACTTTGTGCATCTATTGCACTCGTTCACTTTGTGCATCTAACGCACTCGATCACTTTGTGCATCTATCGCACTCGATCACTTTGTGCATCTATCACATACTTTGTTTACTTTGTGCATCTATCGCACTCGACCACTTTGTGCATCTATCGCATACCTCGTTTACTTTGTGCATCTATCGCACTCGATCACTTTGTGCATCTATCGCGCTTAATCAATTTGTGCATCTATCGCACACGATCACTTTGTGCATCTATCGCACACCTCGTTTACTTTGTGCATCTATCGCACTTGATCACTTTGTGCATCTATCGCACTCGATCACTTTGTGCATCTATTGCACTCGATCAATTTGTGCATCTATCGTACTCGTTCACTTTTTTGCATCTATCGCACTCGATCAATTTGTGCATCTATCACACTCGTTCACTTTGTGCATCTATCGCACTTGATCACTTTGTGCATCTATGACACTCGATCACCCTGTGCATCTATCGCACTCGATCACTTTGTGCATCTATCGTACACCTCGTTTACTTTGTGCATCTATCGCACTCGATCACTTTGTGCATCTATCGCACACCTCGTTTACTTTGTGCATCTATCGCACTCGTTCACTTTGTGCATCTATCGCACTCATTCACTTTGTGCATATATTGCACACCTCTCTGTTGTTTCTCAGGGCACGTGAAATGCAGCCCTGACCGAGATTTTATTTCCTCGTCCTATGTTTTGGCGTAGGTAGAGTGTTGTTCTAGATCTTTTCACTTTAAGCTTGAAGTTGCTCATTCATGTGCTGTTAGTTTCTATCTTGCATATTGTATTCATTATTGCTTATTGCATCATCTTGTATGATCATTTTCAAAACAGCTGGCTTCGCGAAGCGTTTCAGTCCGTCTTTCAAAGTTGCATCGTGCATATTTGCATCTTGCCCCTGAACTACGCAAGTTTGATTCTTTGCAAAAGGATATGTAGGCAACTCTCAGGTTCAACCAGTTGTTTGCACATTTGTTTGTTTTCCCAAGTCTTACAACCTCATCAAATAGGTTGTCTTCGGGCTTTGACATTCACTCGCGTCATAAAATGACTTTGAGCTCTGTCAAAGAGAAACAACTGTAGACACCCCAATTTTGACCGGCCCTAAGACTTGGGTGCTTTCTTTTGATTACCCGATGATGACAATTAGAATGTGTTTCTCACAGAATCCTCAGTAAGAGAGATGAAATTGGAACTTTAATCCCAACCTTCACCATTATGGCCAAATTATTTTAACATACTAAATATTTCATTAGTTTAGTATTTTTGTAATTTTGCATAATTTTATGTGTTTGTTCATATTTTTGGTATTTTTATATAAATTGGTATAACTTATATATTTTTGAATATATTCTATATTTATAAAAGAAAATAAAAAAAATTATAATATTAAAATATGTGTTTAATATTATTATATTATATGTTTAATACTTTATGTAAATTATATATTTTAAATATTTTATGTATTATATTATATTATATTATATAATAAAAGAAAAATAATAAAAAAAATATATTGATGTCGGTTAGCCCTCGGCTGCCGACATCAACCTCAGCAAACATATATAAATATATATATAATCTTTATATACTTTATATTATATTATATATAGATATATATTATATAGATTTATATTATTATATTATCTATTTGTTGCCTATATAAAGCAACCAAATAGAGAGATTTCAGGGGCAAAAAAAGATATTGATTCAACAGGCAGGAAAAAAACAATGATTCAAGAGAGTTAGAAAGGGTTAGAGAGTAAAAGGGGAAATTTGTCTGCATTTTAATCTTGAGCCAAAACACTTCCAAGCTTCCATAACTACTGAGAATTTGAGAACACACTTCCTACACTTAAGGTGATCAAGAGGGAGTTTGTAAACTAAGGAGTTCATCATTTCCTTCGAAGGTGAATTTCACAAACTTTTCATTTTCTTACATTTCTTACTTATTTTGCTCTTTTGCTTTGTTTATTATTATATTGTTTATTTTGTAATCTAATTAAAAGTGGTGAATTGAAGTCCCATATATGTTATTTTTAGCATGAGAAAGAGACCTTCCATGCTAAATGGTTTAATTTCTTCGGAGGTTCATTACCAGGGTATTATATCTCTCTCATGCCAAGAATAACTCCTTGTTTGACGCTTCTCTTATTTTAATGGACATAATTCTCATTGTTGGACTAAAATGACTAAAGAATGTCAAGGTAATTAAAAGGGCTAATAAATGGGTTAAAAGAGGTAAAACAAGATAATAAAATCAAGTTGGGTTCAATCGGACGTTAATTGAACCCATTGAGTCTTGAATCATTACATACTCTTAGTGATGATAATAGTTCAAGAGTCAATGTTTACCACTTCCCTTGAGGTAACTCCATGATAGGGAGGAGGTCTTGTTGGTCTTTTATTTTCATTCATTGAGCCTTTGTCCCATCGAGCCATGGATCATCACGTAATAACCTTGCAACCATTGATAATTTGTTGATCGATTCTACTCCTCCCTTGATTTGTTTCATGATAGGGTGGAGCAGAGAGGATAAACATCACCTGGAAACACTCTGCTTGTGCTCTGTTTCTTTTTTGTGGCAACAAGGCAGTATAAAAAATCAGTGGCCATTCTCATAGCAGAACAGAAAAAAGGTTGGTATGAAAATAAATTACTTTTCTGACTGCGAAACAGAACAGAAACTAGACACTAAACAAAGAGTTTTCGAGAGGATATTCTTATTCGTATGCGTGTGGCTCCTCACTTCTCGTGCCTTTGATTTAATGCTTCAATAGTAATATGTCGTAATTATTACTTAGATCAATTTGAATTTGTAATAATTGATTAATTTAGTTTGTTAATTCATTTGGATTTGTAATAAATAGTAAATTCGGACACTCGGATATTCGGACCCTCCTGCCCGATGACAAATATGTAATAATTTGTGTATGTCTTCCAACCTCCATTCTTTCTCCGTTTTATTTATCTGCTTATGACAGATAGTATATAGCATTTTCCATAAATTGCATCCATTCGTTTTGCATGCATAAAAGTTCGGCTCATCATATTACTCAAATGTCAATTTCAAATTCCTTACTTGAATACATGCACTATCACATGCCTTGGATTGACTCACATGCCATGCTAGTAGCCAAGCCTATTAATTACACGTTGTATGTGTTGCATTAGTCATATTGCATTATTAAGGATCATGCATTCTTTTTCTCTAACTATTTTCTTTCTTTTGACTCGCCTTCGGACATTTGAGGTAAGCATTTTTTGCTTTAGCATAGTGCATGAGTGTGATTGCTGCCATATCAAACATATTACCATGAGGCTAAATGCTTAGTTGATATACCTGTTTGAATGCCTGTGGATGAAGGCTATTTCCTGAAAATTGGGATATTTTGATTAATGTATATTTATGAGATCACTTTTTCAAGTAATACATATTCAAAACACTATTTCAAAACAAACATGAAATCAAAATGTTCCAACTTTCGTGAAAATTAGTCTATACTAGTGTGCGCATCGCATAGTAATGCTAGCCTAATAATCGGAACAAGAACATATAATATAATTAAGATTCACATCATGAGTAGTAGAGGTCGATCTTTAATCGGACAAGCAGGGGTGCTCAATTCATGATCTTTCCCTCTCGTACCCAAGTTCTCGAGCCGAGACAATCTTGGTGATGACGGACACGTGACCTTTGGCACGAGTCATGGGTTTCCTAAATTTTCCAAAAAAATATTTAGGTGGCGACTCTGTATCTGGCAAAGCAGTCCATTTTTGGGAATTTGATTCAAAATCAATTTTTCAAAAGATTTGCCGGATTTGGACTCTTTGGTATTTATCTATTTTACATTACACTTGTGGAATTAGATTTAGAACCGCGGGAGTCTGATACTGTAGGGCTTATTCGTCTTCCGAAAGGAGCGCAAAAAGTCAAGCTACATATGGTTTTAAATAATATTGATTTTCTGAATATGTTGAGGGTTGTTTGTGCACGTGGTGTTGATATAGCTGATGTTTTAGTTACTAGGTGTAGTGCTTCTGATCAAGAGGATAGAGTGGGGTCTAATTGGGTAGATTTTGTGCATGGTGAATATGATAGGCTAGTGGATATTGAAAGGAATTCACTCTCTACGTTTTGTTCTCACCAAGAAAAGGTGTTATTGTTAGCTGGTTGGCGAAATAATATTACGAGTGTTGGACAAAAGTTTGAGGGTGGTGTGGTTGAGTTTCGTACTGTTTTATGCAAGTATGCTATTGAGGTTGGTTTTCAATTTACGTATGTTAAAAATGATAAGCTGATGGTTACGGCAGAGTGTGCATATAAGGAATCAAGGAGATGTATGTGGCGTGTACATGCTTCAGTTGAAAAAAAAAAAGGATTCTTTTACATAAGAACTTTGAACAATGAACATACGTATGGTGTGGCGGTTCATACTAGTAAACATGCTAGGATGACTTCCAGCTTAGTTTCTGGGCTGATACTTGAAAAGGTAAGTGCAAAACTTTTAACTCGTCCAGTGGATGTTGTAAAAGAAATGAAAGACAAGTATGTGGTCTCAATCAGTTATAACTGTGGTTGTTTGGGGGTTGAAAAAGAAAAATGTAGTTTATATGGGGATTCTTGTTTTTCATTCAATCAATTGCGGTGGTATTTTGATGAGGCATTGAAGAACAATCTAGGTAGTCGTTTTGAGTTAGATTTTGAAGATAATAAGCATTTCAAAAGAGTGTTTGTGGCTTTTCATGCAAGCATTTCTGGTTTCAAATATTGTCGGTCATTGCTGTTTCTTGATGGAACATTTTTTAAAGGATGATACAAAGAAGTTATAATTGTTGTGACGGGAAAGATGAGAATGAAGGTAATTGCAAATATATCTTATTTTATTTAAGTATGCGAATTTTCTATACATGTAGGAATTCAGTGAATGTGATTTTTCTCTGACACTTTGAATTTTCTCTGGTTGTGGCCACTGTGTGAATTTTCTCTAGATTTTGGTCAGTGTGTGAATTTTCTCTAGATGTTGTCATTGTGTGAATTTTCTCTGGAGTTGGTCACTAAGTGAATTTTCTCTGGAGGTTGCCATTATGTGAATTTTTTCTAGATGTTGGCAGTGTCAAATTTCTCTGGTTGTTTATTGTTCTAATTTTCTCTGCATGTGTATATCTAATATGGTTGTTCCTATTAGGGGTGTCCGCGGATCGGTTTTGTGCGGTTTGCGGTTCGGTTTTGACCCACCCGCATTTATGCAGTTTGAAAAAAAGTCAACCCGCAACCGCCCATAGTGCGGTTTGCGGTTTGTGCGGATAGGGTTTGCAAATGTGCGGGCGGTTTGCGGTTTACACTTTTTTCTTTAAAAATTAATTTTTGAGTTTTTTTTTTCCAATCGAATTTAGGCATCAGATTCATTTTCTATATTTGTGATAACAATTTTCTGATGAGTTTACAAATAAAAATTGAATATCAATGCATTAAATGAAAGTACCCAAAACAAAGAGACCTTACACTAGCATTTTTGCCATGAAAAAAATGTATATCAATGCATTAAAGGTTGTACTCAATTAGAATTGCCAGTTCAGTAATCAATAATCAAACTAGAAGTTCCGTCGACCACCAGAAGGAGAATTTTATTAGGAAAAAGTGGATGAATCACTAATGAAAATCATATAAGAAACCAAGTTTAGGACTTGATAATTCTACGACATTAAGAAAATTGAGAAATACTTAAAAATAAGGATCCTAGTGTCATAGAGAATATAATGGTGTTCTTGTAAAAGTTGCAAAGTTGGTATATAAAAAATAATAACAATAATTATAATTAAAGTGCAGGGCCCGCAAACCGCAAATTTTTCATATTTCAAACCGCATCCGCCTGCATTATGTTTGCGAAACCACCCATTTATATGCGGGTTGGGCGGTTTGAGCGGTTCGAATAAACCGTTGCCCACCCCTAGTTCCTATTTGTTTTGTTGGTTTTTTTCCTATAGCTTTTGTTGTTGTTAATGCTGAGAATAAAGACAATTGATGTTGGTTCCTTGAACATTTATGTGAAGTATTCGGATCGAAGAGGATGATAAGTTTTATATCAGATCGACATTATGGTATTGTGGAAGGAATGGCTAGGTTTTTCCCTAATTACTTTCATGGATTTTGTCTTGAACATCTAAAGAGAAATTTGAGGGATAAGTGGTCATGTGGAAACACAAATTTGGTTAGGGAGACGATTGTGTCCAAGTTTTCAGAATGTGCAAATGCGCCAACAAAGGCATCATTTCATTTCAAGTTAAATGAATTAAAAAGTGAGGGAGGAGACATTGTGAGTGTTTTCTTGAGAAATTTACAATATGAAAATTAAAGTGATGCATATTTTGAAGGGAAGCATTATGGTGAGATGTATTCAAATGTTGTTGAGTCATTCAATTCATGAATACGAGAAGCTCGACACTTGCTAATAATAAATTTGGTGGACATGATACGGCTGCAAATCATGAATATGAGGTCTGATAGGAGGCTGCTCTCTAGTAAATGGAATAAAGTTCTCTGTCCTCGTGTGGATAGTGTATTGGAGAAGGCTTTCTTGGATGGGAGGACATGAAATGTGAGTTTATCATTTGATAATGTCTTTGAAGTGCATTGTTTTCCTTCGGTTATAGTTGATCTTGGGTTAAGAACTGGTTCATGTCGAAAATGGGAAATAAATGGGTATCCATGTCAACATGTTGTTGCTGCAATTTTTAGGAGTGGAAAGAATTTGAATTCATTTATTGAACCATTTTTTTCATGCTGATATATATTGTCAAGCATACTCGTTTTCGATTGGCCTAGTTCCAACTGTTGAAAAACCTGTGTGTAGCATTGGTGATGCTATGACTTTACCTCCATTGCGTAAGAGACCAATTGGGAGGCCAAAGAAGAACATAATTGCTTCTACTGGAGAGTTTAAAAGGGTGATTAAGTGTAGTCGTTGTGAGAGTATTGGTCGCCATAATAAGAGGACATGCAAGGAACCTTTGTTAAATAGTTGAGGATAATACATTTTATTGATTGAATAATACATTTGATGATTACTTTGTGTATTTTGTTTTGTGAAATGTATTTTTTGGACAGTGTATACAATAATACCTATCAAATTCATCTAGAGAAATTTTTCAATATCAGTGAAAGTGTGCATTGTGTTTGTTGATACATACTATAGGCAGTGTGTTTATAATACTAGTCAAATTCATTTAGAGAAATTGCCTATAGCAGAGAAAATTCTATGTGCATTGTGTTTTGAAGCTTCAAATTCTTCTAGAGAAATTTGCCAATAGTAGAGAAAATTACTGTGTGCATTGTGTTTTTTGAATTTGATGATTGTTTTGTTCCAACAGAGTGCATTACAGATTGCATGATCATATAGGTACCCTTTTTGGGACGATACGAGTTAAATTTCTCTATGAGTTTCTGGTAACTTCATTCCAATCAAATTCATCCATAGAAATTTGCCAATAGAAAAGAAATTTACTATGGGCATTGTGTTTGTTGAAATGTGCATTGTGTTTTGTGAGGTCTAATTCATCCAGAGAAATTTGCCAATAGCATTGAAAATTATAGTGTGCATTGTGTTTGTTGAAACATACTATGGGCAGTGTGTTTGTAATACCAATCAATTTCACCTAGAGAAATTTGCCACTAGCAGAGAAAATTATCTATGCATTGTGTTTTGAAGCTTCTAATTTATCCAGTGAAATTTACCAATAGCAGAGAAAATTACTATGCGCTTTGTGTTTTTTGAATTTAATGATTGTTTTTTACTAACACATAGCATTATAGATTACATGATCATATAGGCATCCCCTTGGCAAAATATGAGTTAAATTTCTCTGTGAATTTCTGGTAACATCATACCAGATAAATTTCTGCAAACAATTTTCTCTGTGTGGATTGTGTTGACAATCATAATAAAAAAACATATATTTAACCATTGATAGCTATGAAATTTACATTAGTCAAAAAAAGATGTATACATATATGTCAAACATCATCATTTCTTCAATGCATGAAAAAACAAATTGAATGTCTAATCCTAATTACATTGTGTACATTGTCTTCCTTTCACTAGTGTGCTTTCACTATTATACTTTTGGTTCTTCTTCTGGTGGTATTTGAATTGGTTCTATCCATGACCGGCCAACTTCGGTCACAAATCTCTCTATGATTTCTGCCCTCATCAACCTTATGTCTTGTGTGGACAATTTCGAGCTGATAGGTTCATGGTTGTTATATTGTCTCATTATGTAGCATACAAAGAGGCCACAATCCAGACTGCATACAAATTAGAGGTATAGTTATTTTTAAGAAACATTCAAATTAGATTATCTTACTTATAGATGTTGTATGAAACTTACGAATCACTGTCTTGTTGTGGAGCGTTGTTGACATATTCAAAGTCGTAATTTGTGTTTTGTGAGTCTATCAATTTGAAAGAGAGTTGTGATTGTGCCTCTCTTTCAAGGCAAGCTTTCAAAAAATTCTCCACATAATCTTGCTGCAAAAAAATAATTTTTAAATAACAGAGAAATTTACAGACAAATCAATGGGATTCTATGAAAATTATCATCACATAAACATTATCATGGATGAGAGAAATTTGCACTCGTTACCAGTTGTTTTGCATCTTTGATATATTTGTCTTGTGTATCATCCCTCCTTGGCCTTAGTGAGTTGTAGAACCTCCATAAATTGTCTTGTTTGTCCAAGACTAACAAGGTTTAGTGATTTTCATCTGTTGACTTCTCATTACCCCCAGTATTTATTGGGAAATGGAGGAACTTGTAGTTCATTCATGCTGTTTTAAGATGCTTGTTAAATAATGAAACTCGAAAAGTTTGATTTTCCGTCATCTTGATGAAGTTCTGCGGTCAAAGAAAATCAAAAAATGGTTATGTTATGAGAAAGTTGAAATAACAGGAATTTAAGAAATATACACACAGAGAAATTTTAAATGCACACAACTAGCCAGAGAAAATTAGACTAGTGGCACAACTGGTTTCAAGAAGTATCTTAACAAGAGAAAGTAGTAAGTAAATTCCAGAGAAAATCAAATAAAAGAGTAGTAACATACTAAGCTCATGCATGTGAAAAAAAATGAAGTTGGTTGTTGTCGTTTTCTCCTTTGGTCAGCAAATAGGATCTCTCCATAGTCATCAATGACCTGAAAAATATCATTTATAATTGTAATATTGGTTTATAAAGGGTGATGGAACATTGCAGAGAAATTTTGATGACAGACTTACATTGTTGGCAATTTCTTTTTGCTTTATTAGGTTTCCAATATCTTCAAAGGTAATGAGAGTCAACTCACTTGTCCAGATTAAAACCCTACAAGATGATAAAGAAGGGATTTAATAGTTGTTAATGCAATATAAGTTAGTAAATTGTTGTTTGTATCTTCTATTTTATTTATTGTACTTACTCAAGCCCAAACACATTTGATACGTACTGCAAGATGTCTTTTACATGTTCTTTTATCAATTTTGAAACCGGTAGAGTTTGTGGAAAAATCCAAGATTTTCTGATGCTTGTTAGTTGAAGCATGACGTATGCATCGGCATCAAGTACTTCTTTGTCTTTGGTGGTTTGCTCTGTTTGCTTTGCAGCTTGCTTTGAACCTCTAGTCACTTTCGTAACTTTGGGATATTGAAATTCTGGATCTTGCTTTTTTTCTTTCCTCTCTTTTGCCTTTAAATTCTTTATCATTGATGTAGGATCTTTTTTCACTGTAAACAGTGAAAATATCAGTAAAAGTGAAATTTCTTTGAAGTAAGAGATGATATTTCAATATGTAAATTTATTTGATTCAATATTTTCTAGTTACCATAGACTTTTATCTTTTGTTTTGATTGTTCTTTGTGTGCTACTTGTTCTTGTTGGGTTGTTGGTTGTTGTTCCACTTCTATTCTAACTATACACAGTGAAAATCAAACAAGCCCCAAAAATAAAATAAGCAAATAGACAGAGAAAATCAAATAAGCAGTAGAAATCAATAAAAATAAGCAGTAGAAACTAATGTGGTTAGAGAAATTTAACTTTCAGAGAAAATTACCGTTGACAAAGAAAATTATAATAAATAGAAATTTCTCTGAGTTATGTTGACACAAGGACATAACTTTTTGTGGCTTAAGACTTTCACTGACCTTGTGGTTGAACTTGTGTTGGTGTTCGGTAAGGTTGTGTTGCCAGTTGGATGGATAGTTCTTGAATTTGTTTATGCAATCTAGCATTTTTAGTTTCAAGCTCTGAAATTGAATACCTCGACTGTTGAATTGTCTTTGTGTCATCTACTTTTTGAACCTCCAACATCCTTAGTTTCATTTGGTTTGTGCTATCTCTTTCTAGAAGTTCTAAGTTATGTGATGTCAAGGTTCTTATTGCAATCTCCTTTTCTGCAAGTAATTCATTCCAATTTCTCTCTTCTTCTATTTTGGATTTAGAAAGTGCCTGTAGTCTTTGATGTAGATCAGCAATTTGAGCATCCTTTAATTCCTCATATTCTTGAGGCTGATGCATTGTTGAGCCACAAATGCTATCATGATGTTGGTTCATCGGCTCATTATGTTCTTTTTCATCACTTTCCTCATTATTTTCTTCTTGGTCTTTAGATTGAGTGCCTTCATCTTCTTCTTCATTTGTCTTCTTCTTTCTGTTCATTTTCATCTTTGTCTTCTACTTCTATTTCTTCAATTTCTTCTCTGGCTTCCGCTTCTCCACTGTTTGTGTCATGACTTGAACCCGCCCCCGTGGGTTAAGGACATAACCGGCCAGTAATCATGAGATTACCTACGACCTCAAACTAAACTAAACGTATTTTAACAGAGTTAATGGGTGCCAAACGGAAGCAATTTAAAACTTTTTCCATAAAGCTGTGCTTACATGGCATATCATAATATGCATATTAATAACTCACAACAAAATATGTACTACATAAGGTTCTGTACATACAGAATCATATAAGTCTAAGTCAACCCATCACGACTATATACAACAGATGGAAAGTCTTCGCCAACATAACAGAATATAAATACATAACAAAAGCGCGAAGACGAGTCTCGTGCGTAAGACACAAGGGCTGACTCTCCCAAAACCTTTGTTATTCCACATAGACTTCACTGGGGCTGGGTTTGGACTTCTCTTAGCTCACTTACAAACACATGAATGAGCGTGAGTGAAAGCCCAGTGAATAATATCAATTAAAGAAGCTATACAGACGATATGTAGAACAACATGTTTCGAACGGCCTTAGGCCCAATTCATATTTCTATTTAACATATATACACAATTTAGGTCAAGTGACTACGATTCCAAACAAATTGGCCTTTGGCCTATTCAAACTTTCATTTGTGTCAAAACGGCCTTTGGCCCATTTAGATGACAAAATCTGGCCCATTCATTCGTTCATGTTGAAACGGCCTCTGGCCCATTCATTCGTGTCAAAACGGCCTCCGGCCCATTCATTCATGTTAAAACGGCCTCTGGCCCATTTATTCATGCCAAAACGGCCTCTGGCCCATCCATTCATGTCAAAACGGCCTCTGGCCCATTCATTCTATTATTCAGATCAGACTGGCCTCTGGCCCACTCATTTGGTATAGCAAACATTGTCCACCAATCGAATCAATGAACTTATAAAACTTACATAGAAGTAAGCAATTGGACAACAACATATTTCAGATATCTCTATTAAGATATTACTCACAGTGATCGGATGGTTGGTTTGCCCTGGAGCTCAACCCTACACATTCCATGAACACAAAAGGGTCACAAACAATTTGATCCATTCTAAATTCACATTTTCCTCTTTAGGCTTCATTCTTATCTCTTTAACTCATTTATAATGCTCAATGCCTGCCCAAGAGCGCTTGGAAGTGAAAGAGAACAAAAAATAAAGCACAGAATGTCTTTTCAAAATTTCAGAAAATATGGTCCCCCCTAGAACATGGACTTCCCCGCTCGAGTGGACCCTTGAGGCCTGCAAAAGTACTGGATATGCCAAATTTACCTCGATCTCGAACTCTGGCGCTCGAGCGAAAGGCCTCTCTACATGGCTCCCTGCTCGAGCGTGAACTTCCTTGCTCGAGCGGACACCATGTATGCAGAAAATACTGGGAACATGAATTTCACGCTCGAGTGGCGGTTTCCCCGCTCAAGCGGACATCAAAATTCTGGAAAATCCAGAACATGTTCTTGAGCTTCAATTTGATGTTCAAAGGTTCCAAATGCACGATTTTGGCTCAAACTTCACATATACATATCCTAACATGGTATAAACACCAAATTACAATACAATGAAGCTCAATTTCACAATTTAATCACATGCATGTCTCAAATTAACTCAAACTCATCACTAACACACTAGATTCAAACATGCAAGACTCAAACTCCCATGATTTGCACTTGCATGTGAAATATACACATTATCCTCAACTTAATTGGTAAAGAGATGATCAAATTCATGGTCATTAATCGAAACTCAACATGGATTACATACTTTATGCTCAAACATGGAAATTTATGGCAATTTCTTACATGCATGTATTCTAAGACTTCAAATTCAACAAAACTAACCCAATTTCATCATAATCAATCTAACTCATGTTCTTGACCATTAAGCAAACTTGAATTCACAATATTACACATTAAACTCATGAATTCCCTTACCTAGGAGCTCAATCTTCCAAACTATAGCAAATCCTTGAGTTTAATCTTCAAATTCCCCAAACCTTGAGCCAAGATTACACAATTCTCTCCCTCTCTCTCTCTATAGCCGGCTCTCTCTCTTCTTTGAGTTCAAAATCAGCCAAATGAAGCTAAAGAGAGAATTGAGGGTGTAGTGCTCTATTACAACCAATTCCACTAATTCCAATATAATAATAATAAAGTAATTGGGCACTAATTCATCAATTTAATCAATTAATCTGATCCGATCAATTTCTAATTAAATTTCACTGTAGGCTCTAAAAATTATGCCAATCGCAATGGCGTAGTCAATTTCGGTTTCTGTGGCCGATAAGGCCTTCAATTTAATTTCCAAAGCAGACAATCAAACAGATATTCCTACGATGGACAGATAGAAATTCAAAACCACATATTTTCACATAATGGCACACAAAATCATATCAAACACATAATCATATTCATGTTAAGGACCAATTAGCATACTACAGAACAAGGATATTACAGTTTGCTTGATTTTCTTGTCCATTGCTGGCTTCTTGTTCTTTTATGTTGCCTTCTCATTCTTCATTCCCTGCTTCTTTAAATGAATCTTCTAATGTCTCATTGAATTTAACAATTGCCTTTTTTTGATTTTTTTCTTCTTCTTTTTACCAAGACAAAACTCCTCTGAGGATTTTTAACTAGCTCCTTGTTATCTATCTGTAACAGGAGGCTCTTTTATTAGAGAAATGTTACAAAATTCACTGAGAGAAAAAATTCAAATAAGGTAGATAAAATTCATCTAAATGATACTAATCGGAAACAAATTTCAGAGAAAATTGTATGGGCCAGAGAAAATTACAGACAAAGAGATAATTTTATGAGATAGAGAAAATTATGAAAGAAGCAACATAATTTAGATATCAAAGAAAACCAATCAGGGCATATAAGTTAATGTTACTATAATTGTGTCAGAGAAATTTGGATTCCAGAGAAAATTTATTGCAAGGGTAGAAATAAATAGTGTTAATCAAAGAAGCAAGGCACATAAGTTATGGGCCAGAGAAAATTACACACAATGAGAAACAATTTTATAGGCCAGAGAAAATTATGAAACAACCAACATAATTCAAATATCAGAAAAAATAAATCAAAGCATATAAGTTAATGTGTTAAAATTATGGTTAGAGAAATTTGGATTGCAGAGAAAATTGATTACAATGGAAGAAATAAACCAGTGGTAATCAAAGAAGAAACATAAATTTATAGTTCGGAGAAAATTGATCTCAATTAATCAAGGCAAAAGGAAGGAAACAAACCAGTGGTCAAAGAAATTTTGAAATTTCACTGAGATTTTAGTGGCAATAGAAATCTAACCTATCGAGGTGCAAGAGAGTGGACTGGTGTCTTCTGCAGCTGTTTGGTCAAGCTTTGTAGGTTCCATTTGGCACATCTTGGGAAGTCAGCTGTGTTACTGTCTTCCGAGTCAATGATATTTGTATGTTCACATAGCCAATACTGTGATGGAAATTAAAGTAATTAAATTTTGCTAAACACACAAATTTGTAAGTATGATAACTGCAAATTTGAATGGAAACTATACTTACCAGCAATGTAATGACACACCCCGTAACTTTTTCTGGAGTTTTGTGCAATGCTATGATAGAATCAATCAATGTTGATGTGATTGCTTCTGGTCAATCATATTGTTTCATTGATTCAAGAGGTTTCACAAACTTTATAAGAACCCACCCTATTGAATTCCCATTTATTGCAAAAAATAGGGTGAGACACAAGTATACTGTAACAATGATTGCTACATCTTTGAAGTCAATTGGTTGCTTGCCTTTCATTGTTTTGACCAAGGAATTTTTAAGAACAGGACTAGTGAGCCTTGTGTCCTTTGGGAATCTTCTCCTTAGGAATGCAGATTTTGGCTTTTTAGAGTATCTTAATGACATGGCTCATTTACCTCCTTGCAACCAAAAATCAAGGTCATGTTATTGGTTGTAAAGGTCAAGTTCTTTTTACCAACTGTGAATGCTTTTGTTTTTTCATTGTAATGTTGGATTATTGCAACTACATCATCATCAGATTTCCTAGATTTCCTTGGATCCATCCTTCCAGTGGTTAGAGCTTGGATCAAATATCAGAATGGGGTCTTTTGAAGCACTACAAGTTGGTTTGAATTGAATTTAAGTGCTTGAAAAAAGGAGATAACAGATGAAAGGTCGAATCGGTATTGAATGCTGTAATGAGCTCTCTTTCTTTGAAGTTTAACAGGTTTTTTTCCCCCTTGAGCTTAAGTCTTTTGAAGTTGGGGTATTCATCTTGATGCTAGTTGCTTCATCACCATGGACTTGTGTGTTTTGGCAAGGAGTTTGTGGTGTTTTGCTGCTTTTTGATCTTAGATCATAAGAAGATTGAGGGAGTTTCTATTTCTTGCTTAGTGTTTCTGGTGTTTTGCTGCTTTTACGTTTTGTCATTTCTAGACAATGATGAAAACATAAAGATGTCAACATTACATCCCAGAGAAAATTGAACATGCTAGAGAAAATTAGACATGTCAGAGAAAATTACACATAAGGGAGAAAACTAAGGTGGCCAATGAAAATTATAAATGTTAGAGAAAATTAGACACTAAAAATTAAATGTCAGAGTACTAATTATTTTCCTGTGGAATACATCCAGCCACAGAAAATTTACATTCCCAGAAAAAATCAACAAAGCAACATAAACATGTCAGAGAAATTTTCAATAATTGTTAAAATTACATATATAAGTAAAATATAGCCAGAGAAAATTCAAACAAGACATATATCTAGCAAGCACAGAAAATGAATGACAGAGAAAAGTAAACATGGCAAGTCAAGGAAAATTTCCATTCCACAATTAACAAAATAAAATAAACAAAGCAACGTAACTATGCCACTGAAAATTACACAACATTGAAATCAAGAATTGAACAAAATAAACATACCAGAGAAAATTACACATTCCAGAGAAAATTATACATTCTTGAAAAAATTTCCATTCTAGAGAAAATTTCCAGTCCATAATATTAAAATGCTAAAGAAATTTACATACACAACTAGAGAAAATTAAACATGACAGAGACACACGAGGGAGAAAAGTGATGTGGCTAGAGAAAATTATAAATACCAGAGAAACTTAGACACAGACAAGAGAGTAATAGACATTCTAGAGAAAAATAGACATTCCAGAGAAAAATACATATTCTAGAGAAATTTACAAATCAAATAAATTTATACACAAAATTACAGAAACATGCTCAAGAATAAGATCAAAATACAAAGAAATAACTTTTTTCAAAATAAACATGCCAGAGAAAATTCAAAGAAGAAACATACATTCCAGTCCATAATATTAAAATGCTAGAGAAATTTACATACACAACCAGAGAAAATTAAACATGATAGAGACACAAGAGAGAAAAGTGATGTGGCCAAAGAAAATTATAAATGCCAGAGAAACTTAGACAGAGACAAGAGAGTAATAGACATTCTAGAAAAAGATAGACATTCTAGAGAAAAATACATATTTCAGAGAAATTTACGGAGCAGAGAAATTTATAAACAAAATCACAGAAACATGTTCAAGAATAAGATCAAAACACAAAGAAATAACTTTTTTCAAAATAAACATGTCAGAGAAAATTCAAAGAAGAAACATACATCAAATAAAAACTAGAGAAATTCAAATGCTAGAGAAATTTACGGATAAAAGCACACAAACATGTTCAAGAATAAGTTCAAGATACAGAGAAATAACTTTTTTCAAATTCATATAGCTTTTTATTACGAAATTGAAACCCTAATTTATGGACGGTTAATATAAAATGAAATTAACTATGTTTCCAGAGAAAATCTAGTTGGATTGTAGAAAAACTTACCTAAGTTAGGATGAAACTTTAATTACAAACTGCTATGCCCTGAGATGAAAATGCGATGAGACGAAGATGAATTGAGATGACAATGAACAGTGAAAACGGGGTCGGAGAAATTTGTGAGGAAGAAATGAGAATGATTTTTGCAGAAGATAATGAAACTCTAATGTCGATGGTAAAGATGATATTGAAACCCTAATTCTGCTATTCCCTTGCTCGTGAAGATGGTTGGATGCTTGGAATGGAACTCAGTCGTCGGAATCCAGTTTCGTTTCTGTGTTGATTTCTAAAGGTATTTTGTTCCATGAAATAATTAAAAATGCGCGCCATATAGTTTAAGGACTTGATGTATCACCCCTTTTTTTGGTGTCCTTTATCCTCTAAATTACTATTATTAGGGACCTCAAAAAAAATTCCCCCTTTTTATGGGTTGATTTGTTTAATTTTGTTTTTATTCTATTATGTAATTTGTTAGGAACATTGTAATATTTACTACCTGTTGCCTCTCTTTTTTAATTTTAATTTTTATTGCTTTGATTTGATTTGTTTAATTTTCTTTAAACTCATGCAATTGGTTAGGAACATTGCAATATCTTCTACAAGTAAGTAATTTTATTATAATAAATTAGGGTATTTAGGTTAATTTATGGTTTAATTCAAAATGTTATTAAATAATAAATTAGGTTAAAAATTAAAAATTAATTAAGGTAATTTTATGATAATAAATTAAGGTAGTTAGATTAATATATAATTTAATTAGTTATATATATGTGTTTAATTTAGAATGTTAGAAAAGGTTTAAAAATTAAAAATTAGATTAAGGTAATTTTATGATTTGATTTTATGGTAATAAAGGTGTTTAGCTTAATTTATGGTTTAATTTGATATATATATATATATATATAATTTAAAATTTTATTAAATAATAAATTAAGTTCAAAATTGATTAAGGTAATTTTATGATAATAAATTAATTTAGTTAGATTAATTTATAATTTAATTTGTTATAAATTACAACCTATTTGATGTCATTTTCTTATATAGTGAATAATAAGGCCATTTTGGTCATTTGGACAAATCATTTTTGAAGGGAAAAACATCAATTAGAGGCATACATGCGTATTAGGAGCGTGACACACACTTTCCGTTTGTTTGGATGAAAAAACTAATAATTACACATCAATCCAAAATCACAGAGAAGATATCTATATATATTCAAACCACATGAGATAGAGTGCTACAACCTAAAATCGCAGGGAGTAAGGTGCTTTTTTACTCTACTTTTTATACATACAAATGAAGCCATATTCAACCATCAAATGAAGCTCAAAGTGTAAAAACATATTGCTACAATATTAGAGAAGTGTTACCAACATTCTTTTATGTTGGCTTTTTTGGCTTTCAAAGGTTATTTTTGTAATTATGAGCGTGCCAGCAAGGATTAATCAGTCCTTACAGAATGTTAATTGCCAACCAATTATCAGACGATTTTGTTTTAGTTCTTTCAACCTCAATGAAGAGGACTTTTACTGGTGGCTTTGACTAGGAGAATTAGGCAAACAATGATTAAATGAAGAACAATTGCAGTATTTCATTATGTAAAACGAAAGACTTACAATGATCCAATTCAGCCTTGTAGAGGTTTACAACAACAATCTACTTGAAACTACTTCTATGAATGAAATGCAGTGCAGGAATTTTAAAGTACAGAAATACAAAGAACAGGAAATGTAAAATTGGAAAGGAAATAAAGTAGATAAAACTGGATTTTTGGATCTGAGTCTAGGGGTTTTTCTGGGGCCTTCTCTGTTATTTATACTTCTCAAGGATGACCATCGAATTGCACTTCTAACCGTCGAAATGCTCCGCCATGATCGCTGATCATGTTGCTTTATAGTTAGCTCCACTATGCCAATACCTGTAGTTAGGCTTCCCTCCTGATTTTGAATTTAAATCTGAGTAACTGTTGAAGCCACGTCACTTTGCATCTTTTTGCTGATCCAGTGTTACGCAAATCCATTATAACCAATGCCGACTGCCACGTGTGTGATTATGATTGAAGACTTGAATAGTTTTCCCATATTGCCCTTATTCTGCCACGCGTTGAATTGTAATTGGCTTATACAAAATACGTAGCCAACATTACCCCACGTACTAATATACCCAATACTTTGTGATATTAGTGGATCAAGGTCTTTTATCCACATATTAGAACGTGCATGGGCTTTGCATTTTTAGAAACACAACCGTCATTCATTGATGAACATTTGCATTAACTCTTCTTTGATCCCTTAAACACGCTCACTATCTCAGTATTCGAAAAGTCCAATTCAATGGATAAACAGACCTTTTCTTATTTCGATCAAGCATATGAAGAGTTGTTTACCGTTCATTCTCGAAAGAATCTGCATGCATTGATTAGCCACCTTTACCCACCTTCCTATATTCAAGTCATGGAAGCGTTCGCAAATTATCAACCTTTGGGTTACGAACATACTATCCACAATCCCTTGATTTAGAAATTTGCAAATATGGACATGGGAAGTTCTTCTTCTAATTCACAATCTTCTGCATAGGATGAGGCCATGGCTTCTTCTTCTTCTGGGGCTTTTGGTTGGAGAAGCTGGTCAAAACCTGAGGCATGTGAATTGAGGGAGCAAGTTAATCATCACTTTGTCGAGTTCACTGATCCTCTAGAATTCCCTCCTGATGCTCGAAGTTCGATGGTTTATCTTTACGTGCCCATCGACCGTCGACGCAGCTTAGAGAACAATCTGCTTGTAGCATGGTACATATCCTCCATGCCTACAAAGATAGTACAAGCTACCTGACGCCCAGAAGAGGCACAAGGATATAACCCATCGTTCTTAGCCCAGAAGGCGAAGCTTTGCTCTTCTGACTAGCTTGATTGTGTTAATGCCCCTCAGTTTCCTCCCTCTTTCGAAATGGAAGCCTCTATACCTCCTCCTCCGCAAAATCCCTGCTGGACAGAAAGACTGAGGCTTACCCTCTCTGCGGACGAGGTTTTTCCTCCTTACAAGCCTCCACCTTCCCCTACTCCAGCTCAGCGAAAGCAAGCCCAACTTCTGCTTGCGGCCTTTTCTCACTTGCCTTTCAATGTTCTTAAAGACGATGTTCCTCTCAAGAACCTTCGATAGGCTTGTGATATTATGACTCGGGGTCACGTCCTCAACCCCATCACTCAAGTAGAACTCCAAATGTTTTTGGACCAACTTTCGTTGCTTCTCCATTGGCACCGGACTTCTGTGGCCACCACTCAATCTTTGAACCAACTTTCATCCCTTCGAGTTCATACCCAGTACGAAGCAGAGAACCTCATCGAAGAATACGATGAGTCAATGACTTCAAAAATAAAGACTCTGCGTACTGGGATGACTCGGATATGGATGAGCTGGAACAAGGGTTAAAAGAAACAGCGTTCGAAATAAAGGCTGAAGAGCTCTTTTATCAAGTGAGAGCACATCAACTTTAGCAGCCAAGCCTGGAGAAAATAGAGGATAGAATAAAAAAGGAACAGAAATTTATTGATCATAGCTGGACCAAATTTCATGATCTTGTTATTTATTCTATTCCTTACTTTTATGAACTCAAATTTGTACCCAAAGAGGGCCTTTTGATGTAATTGCTTTTGTTTCAATATAGCTAAGACTTTTCTCTTTGTTTGGCATGGTTTGACTTTATCTCCGTTTGTCTTTACAAGCTAATTTAGGGCTTTGAACTCAACAATCTCATCCTTCGAATCTAGATTCAAACATCTCAAATAAAACACTGAAAAAACCAACAAGAACTTTTCCAACTCATGGAATATAGTTGATAACTTTTGCTAGTCTCTATTTAAAATCAGTGCTTCAAATTTAACAACCTTGTCCGTTAAAGCCTGTTTTAATCACATCCAACATATGGTCATGATTAGTACGATCAATCAATTTTAAATTGACCATTTTTGCTTCAAACAATAGTCCATACATTCAAAATATGGAAGTCCCTCTCGAGGGCTACACTGTTTTAATTCGAAAAAGCAATCTTTTCTGTATATTATCAAACCAACTATTGGTTTTGATACTTCGAACAACAATTCCCAACCTTAAGGGATCTCAAGTTTTTGCTTCGAAGGATTTACCCTCACTAGGAAACCATAAAATAGGTTCTTAATCCTTTTGAAGTAAACAAATATCTAAACACTCTTTTACCGTGAGGCATGGAATGTGCTTTGAAGTAAGCTTTCGACATTCGAAGCCGTTTGTCATTTCATTTTGGCGCCAAACATTGGCCTCGAAGCCAAATATTCTATTTTGAAGCTGATATTAGTATTTGAGATGTGTTTTCCTCTAGAATTTATCAATATTGAGGGAAACTCTTTGCATCCGTACTTGTAGTACTTCTTTACGAATTCCACGATATATTTTCAAACACAAAGGTTTTAAAACCCTTTTATTTCGTGTTTTGAATTCACCTATCATATAAACCCTTCGTCTCTACTAACTTTCCTTTTCCTCCTACTTTCTCCTGACTTTGTATCAATGGCTTCTTCTTCTTTGAAAATACTGGTTATGGAACGTGCGAGTCCGTCTGTGACCTTGAAAAAGATTATTGCTAAAGAGTGTGAGAAGTATAAGGCCGGTGAGAAAAGCGCCATTGACGGATGCATCTTCATTCCCCACCGTCATGAGCAGCAAGAATACGTGCTTGGGCCCATCTTCAAAGAGATTCCTATTGAGCTTCCAGCTTTATATCCACGTCTAGAAGACCATTGTCTCCTTTACGAAGGTGGTCTTAACTGGGAAAACTGGAGGATGAACCGCCCCCATCGCTGCCGGCCCACGGTGAGACCAAAGTGGCAAGAATGGTACGATCAAGTTGTCCCTGATAGGACTCTGGACCTTCAAGAGATCTGCCTTTTCGATGCCCTCCAATTATCTAGGTTCACTATCTCAGAGGACCCTTTCTTAATACCTGCTGCCTTTGCTTTTGGAATTCTGCCTTTAATTTCTTTCAATTCAGATATGGGATGATGGCTCTTCCTGCTGCTCTTTGCTTTTGGAGCATGGCTTTTAATTTCTTTCAGTTTCGGTGTGGCATGATGGCCTCCACCATTCTTGATATCTGTCATCTCTTAAGGCTTTCACCACTTAGCACTCCTTTTACACCCAGCTAACTAGACCTTTCTATTAAGTTTTCCCTTCCACCTTTAAATTCCTCCTTCAGTGATTTTGCAAATGCTAAAAATAAAAGGGAAGGTCCCGTGAGAGATCGAGAACTCTTTTTCTTTATTTTATACTGGTTGTGTAAATTTCTCTTTTGTACATCATCTCAGCGAATCATGCCTGAATTCGCCCCACTTGCGAAGGCCCTTATTTTGAAAAAACGCATAGCCTTGGCCCCTTATCTCTTAGGCCATGTTTATAGAGCCTACTTCTAATTTTGTGAGAAACCTCTTGATATCAACCAATGAGGTCCTCTTTGGGTGCTCCAACTCTGGCTCTTTGCATACTTTACTGACCTGCATCCTAAGTGCTTGAAGTTTCTAGTTCAAGACCCTAGTACTTACGGAGAAAAGTATGCTAGAGTTGTTCTTTACCCTGCTTCCTTTGCCTATTACCTCATCTTTTTTCACCAACTTCCTATTACTCCATCTGCCACCTTCTTCTGTCCCTTTGATGCCAACAAAAAACCAGCTTGGCTGCAAACATTCTTGGCCGATAAAGAGTGTTCCACCTCACCGCACAAAGATATGCGGGCTTAACAATTTTGTTACCGAGGGAACTGTTCATTGGTATTTTAAACCCTCGAGCTTATAAGTGCATATCTGAGGTATATTGCCCTTCTCAATTTGCCAGGCAATTTGGGTTCACTCAAGGGATTCCCATTCCATTTTGCAGCCTCTCGAATGTCCATCTTACAGCCAGAGACCTGAGAGTACCCAAATCAAAACTAGAAGAGGCAACATTTAAACTGTTGAAGGATTTGAGCGAGTTTAAATTTGTCCACTTCTTTCCCTCTGGCATGGCTTTGAAAAGATTTCAAAACTGGTGGACAACCAATATGGAAGTGCGCCTAGTAACACACCCTCATGATTTACTGATAGGGCTAGGAGTGCCTTCTAAGGCTAAACAAATAGCAGTCGAGAACATTCCCCCTCTTTTCACAGCTGCCAAAACTGTTTCTACAGTCTCACCCCCTCTTTCCAGAGTTACCAGAGCTGCTTCGAAAAAGGGTATGTATCTTGAGGTTTCTCTTCTTTTTGACTTTTCTGCTTGTTTTCTTTACATTCATACTTTCTAGTGTAGGATCTCCACGAGAGGAATCTCCTAAGAGAGCTGAGGCTCTAGCTACTCTCAAAGATAAACATCAGCAGAAAAAGAAGAGGAAGCTAATACTCACCCCTAAAGAGTCTGAATCTCAGACTGAAGAGAGAGAGATTGAGAAAGAGCAGGAAGTACCATTACAGAGGAAGAAGAGAAAGAAGATGACTGTCTCTCATTCTAATTTGGTCGAAGACCCCACTTATGAGGTGGCTGCCAAAGTACTAGAGGAGGAACATTCCAAAGAAATAATTGTTTTTCAAAAAGCAGAGAAAGGACGACAGCAACAATTGCTAAAGGATGAAGTAGCTGCCACTGATGCAACCCAAAGGAAAACAATGAGAAGGCAACACACTACCAAGCATTATTTCCTCCGTAATTCTCCCATCATTGCCACCACCTCTGAAACCAGTAAATTTCTTTCATGTCTCCACTTTCTTTTTCCAAATTGTTGATATTAAGACTTAACATTGTTTTGTACCTCTTCCTTTGCAGTGACAACCACTGAGCCTATTCTCCAAATAAGGACTCCCTCAGTTTCGGTTGAAGTTGATCAATCGCAAAATGTGAAGTCTATTCAGATAATACTCCCACTTTTTAGGCCTATATTCTCCGTACCCTCCTTGCAGCCAAGTATCCCTATATCTCCTTCTTTTGGTTTAACTCCGTTTCTCCCTTATTTGTCCTTTGATTTTACTCAATTTGGTTCTCTTTCGAGCCTTGCTTCTCCTCCCCCTCCTAAGGAAACTCCAGCTGTTGCTTCATCTTTGATGATGACTAATTCCTCTATGGAGGGTACTGGTAGCTCTCCAATCCATCATCCATTATCTTTGCCTAGCTCCAGTCCTTCTTCCCTCAACCTATTGGTGGCTAGAACTATACAGACTGCCGAAGATGCTCCACCCACTTCTCCTATTCCTATGCAGTCCTTTCTTCCTTCTACCAAGGCTCTTTCTTCACCTCTCATGTCCACAGATGAGGTAGACATCTTCGAAGCTAGACTAGCTAGTCTCTTCGACATACCTTCCACCTCTCCACTAGCTAGCAATGAGACTGAGCCATTAGTTCTGGCCGATTCCCTGCTAGAAATTTTTGAGAGCTCTTCCACCAGTAGTAAGACTTCCTTGCCTCCAATAAACTTGGACAGCTGTCTAGAGTTGCCGACATCTTTCTCGAGGATCCCTTTCGAAGCCTTACAGTGGCCTATAATAAGAAATGGTTTCCTCCAGTGCTACAAGATTATTGAGCAATCTGGCATGGCTATCTTAGGTCATTTGTCTCAGGCGGCAGCCACTATTAATTTTTACATCAACATTTGCCATGCTGCCAAGGCTGCGGAGAAGAAATTGGTGAGCGATCAGAGCTTTGTTTCCAAAGTACACACTGAGGTATCAGAATTGAAGGAACAACATTCCTCTGTCTCCCAATTCCGAGCTCAACTTTTGGAGAAGAAGGTTCAACTTGAGGAAGAATTATCAGTAGTTAACCAAGCTTTGGATCGGACCATTACCAAGCTGCAAATCACTAATCAAGAGCTAGCTAATCGAAAGCAAGAGATGACTACGGCCATCCAATTGTTTCCATCCCTCAAGAATAGAGCATCTATTGTAAAAGAATAATTTAAACATTGTAATGACTTTTGGACCAATCTTTGGCTACATGTATTTGACTCTTTATGAAATAAATTCTTATTTATTATTGAAGTGTTCTCATGTTCTTTTATTTAGCACTTATTCTATTCCTTGTGTTTCCCACATGGTTGGATAATAAGGCTTCAAACACCTACCATTAATCTTTTTGGGATGTACATATCCATTCAAATTTCTCAAATGGTATGCTCCAAAAGACAGGACCATATGAACTTGATATGGTCCTTCCCAGTTAGGTGACCATTTACCAAACTTATAGATTTTAATCCCTATTGGGAGTATTATCTTCCATACCAAATCACATTCATCAAAGTCAATGTGCTTGACTTTCTTATTATAGTTTTTGGCAACTTTCTTCTTTTGGAAAAGAATGCTATTTAATGCCAGAATCCTAGTTTCATCTATACTTTCTAATTCCAAGCACATACTCTGATGGTATTGCTCAATATCTAACTGGTCTTGGCATCTTACCCTCAAGGACTTAACATTAATTTCCACAGGTAGCACTGCATCATGCCCATACAGTAAAGCATATGGAGTGATTCCTGTACTTGATCTTGGAGAAGTCCTATAAGCCCACAATACATCCAACAAAAAGTTATGCCAATCCCTAGAATTGTCTTCCACAACTTTCTGTATTCCTTTTTTCAAAAACTTATTGGATGATTCGACTTGGCCATTGGCTTGTGCATAATAGGGGGTGGAATTAACAAGGCTAATTCCAAACTCTGCCACAAAAGACTTTACCATTTTTTTATCAAATACAATCCCATTATCAACAGTTATAGTCTGTGAGATACCAAATCTATGGATCAAATCCTTAATGAATCCAATGACTTCAGTCTGGTCTACAGCCTTGTATGGCTTAGCTTCGACCCACTTAGTAAAGTAATCAGTGGCCACTAAGATGAAACAATGATGCTTCAAAGAGGGTGGGTGTATTTTTCCCATCATATCCATGGCCCATCCTCTAAATGGCCAAGGCTTCACAACTGCATGCAGGTCAGTTATGGGCACGTGTCTTATTGTGCCATGCTTTTAGCATGCCTGGCAACCTTTTGCATATTCTATGCAGTCTTTAAGGATAGTTGGCCAATAGTAGGAATGCCTTCGAAGCAGCAATCTTATCTTCACACCAGGCTGATGAGCACCACAGATGCCTTCATGAACCTTAGCTATAGCTGTCAATGCTTCGTTTGGGCCTAAACATTCCAACAATAACCCATCTCCCCCCCTTTTGTAGAGAACATTACCATACATTATGTATTGTATAGATTGCAATTTAATTTTTCTACTGGCTTTCGAAGATGGGCCAGCCAGATACTGCATTATTGGATGCCTCCAATCTTGTTCTTGTAAGTCATTATGATTGACTTCCAGGACCACATTCCTTTTATTCAAATGTGGTATTACTTTCTGACACGTTGTTTGGTTTATGTTCCCTTGAGTATTATCCTTTCTCTTGAAATTCAAAACTTTCTGAGCCACATCATTAGCCACATCATTAGCTTTATTGTTCAAAAATCTTGGGACATGAGTTACATTTGCTATCTGAAATTGAGAAAGCAGATGTAATGCAATAACATAGTATGGCAACATGCTTAGACTTTGACATTTGAAAACCCCTTTCACCTGGTTAACTACCAATTGAGAATCCCCAAATATGTCAACTGCATGAGCTTGTAATCCAATAAGTATTTTCAGTCTCATTATTAAGGCTTCATATTCAGCTTGATTATTGGAACAAATAATTTCATCCACTCTGAAACCATGTGTGGTTTCAACTCCTTGTGGTGACTTAATTACTATACCAATTCCAGTTAAACCATTGGCTTTTGATCCATCGAACCACATTTGCTATGGTTCAACACTAGCCATACCAAGTTCCATTATCTCTTGGCTTTCTATTTGAGATGGATGGTCTGCCAAAAAATTAGCTAAAACTTGTCATTTTACTGCCTTTTGGGGAACATATTCTAAATGAAATTCTGATAACGCTAGTATCCATTTGCCAATTCTTCCCCTCAACATAGATCTAGATAACATATACTTAACCAAATCTGTGGTTGTAATTACCAAAACAGTTGTAGGCAAAAGATAGTATTTTAATTTCATTGCAGCAAAATACAATGCAAGGCACAGCTTTTCTATAGTTTAGTATTTACATTCACAAGAATTTAAAAACCTACTAAGGTAATAAACAGTTTGCTCCTTGCCTTCTTCATTGTCTTGGGCTAAGAAAACACCTAATGAATCCTCTGCTGCAGCTATGTACAACTGTAAAGACTTTTTACCCCTTGGTGGCATCAGCACTGGAGAATTGGCCAAGTAGGCTTTGATTCCTTCAAAAGCAATTTGATGTTCTGCTGTCCACACAAACTCCTCTTCATCTTTCAGCCTTAATAAGGAAGAAAAAACTTTAGTTTTCCCTACCTGCAGTATTAGAAATGAATCTTCGAAGAAAATTAACATGTCCAAGGAACTTTTGTAATTTTTTCTTACTTGATGGAGGTCTGGCTTCAATGATGGCTTTGGCTTTATTCTAGTCAATCTGTATTCCTTTCTTATGTACTACATAGCCCAAGAAGTTTCCAGCTGATACGCCAAAAGCACATTTGAGAGGATTAAGTTTCAACTTGAACCTTCTCATTCTTTCAAAGGCTACCTCCAAGTGAAACAAATGCTCTTTAATGGATTGGGACTTTACTACAATATCATCAATATAACACTCTAAATATCCTACAATGAGGTCATGAAAAATAGTGTTCATAGCCCTTTGATATGTAGCCCCAGCATTCTTCAAACCAAATGGCATTTTAATCCATTCGAAGGTGCCAATATTCCCAGGACATCTGAATGTTGTCTTATGGATGTCCTCCTCTGTAATACAGATTTGGTTATAACCAGAATGCCCATCCATCATTGATAAAACTTGATGCCCTGCTGAAGTGTCTACTAACAAATCCACTATAGGCATAGGATACTCATCTTTTGGGGTTGCTAAATTCAAGTTTCTGAATTCGATGCACACCCTCATTTTACCATTTTTCTTAACTACAGGTACAATATTGGATAGCCATTCAACATACCTGGCTATCCTAATAAAACCTGCCTTGAGGAGCCTAAGAATCTCCTCCTTAACTTTCTGAATCATTTCTGGACTCATTCTTCTTGGTTTTTGCTTGTATGGCTTGAAATTAGGCCTCATAGGGAGCCTATGTTCTACTAATGACCTATCCAATCCTGGTAGTTCATTATAAGACCATGCAAAACAATCTTTATATTTCTTCAAAACAACCAACAACTGGTCCTTGTCAAGAGCATTCAACCAAGCACTTATATAGGTGGGTTGTTGTATAGAACCTTCCCCTAGATTTACTTCTTTCAAGAGGTCTTGTATCTGAGAACTTACTGATACTCCTTCTTTGATTCCTTCTAACTTCGAAGCAATCTCCTTGCTTTGTTCTGCTCCCAGTTTCTTTGGTTCGACATCCTTACCCTCCTCCTCATAGACAAAGTCTGTCGGCATCCTCCTCCTATATCTCTTGGACTTTTATTTCAATATCCAAAGCACAGTATTTATCCAAGGCCAAACATCTGACTTGTTGCTGTTCCTGCTTCCAACCAATTATTATGGCTTCTTTCTCTTGTTCTTGCACTTTCTGGACTACTGACTATATGTCTAATGCTGAAAACTTAATTAAAGTCAGAGATTTGGCCTCTTGGGTTCCAACTCTTTGCCTACAACCAGGCATCATTGTCATCTTTAATGACAAACTATTCATCAGCACTTTCCTGGACTAAGTGCTTCAGGTGTGCTAATTCCTCCTCAGCCATCACTTTGGCTGATCCATCAGGCTTTCTCAGTATACTGAGTGGTGCTACTCCTTCAGTATATAATTTGGCCTCTGTAAAATCTGCATAGGCTACGAAGGGTTGAGGATCTACATTGATCTCCTCTGTCTCTCCATTGCACAAGGCCATCATGATTTTCTGATGTAAAGAGGAAGGCACACACTTATTGATGTGAATCCAATCCCTTCCAAGTAAAGCATTATACTTAGCATTGCTGTCGATAACGAAGAATGCTGTCATGCAGTCCCTGGTCCCCACACTCAGGTTGATGGGAAAAATGCCTTGGGCTATCTGTTTGTCTCTAGCGATGCCAGCAATGGTTGTATTGGTTGGGATTAGTCTGGGGTTCTTCTTTCCTAGTTTCTTCAACGAAGATTTTGGAAGCAGATTTACTGCTGCCCCGTTATCTACCAACATCCGATTCATTTGTATTCCATCGAAGAAGGCCTTGATATACAAGGGTTTGACATGCTGTGTCATAGATGTCGTGGGATACTCAAAAGGGTATGAGAGGTTAATATTTACCTCTTCCTCACTCTCGTATTCAGTTTCCATTGGTGTGGCAACTTCGGATTCGTCTTGCACCATACTTACTTGGGAGTCTTCATTGGAGACTGGAATTGGGTCAGTCTCCTAACCTTGGTTTTCATCTTCAGCTTGAAACTCATGTGGTAAGATAAGCACCATATTCACTAACACCGGAGGGAACGAGCCAAATTGGACGACTGGCTGTAGGGGTGTTCGCGGATCAGTTTTGTGCGGTTTGCGGTTCGGTTTTGACCCGCCCGCATCTATGCGGTTTGGGAAAAAGTCAACCCGCAACCGCCCGCAGTGCGGTTTGCGGTTTGTGCGGATAGGGTTTGCAAATGTGCGGGCGGTTGCGGGCGGTTTGCGGTTTACACTTTTTTCTTTAAAAATTAATTTTTGAGTTTTTTTTTCCCAGCGAATTTAGACATCAAATTCATTTTATATATTTGCGATAACAATTTTTTAATGAGTTTACAAATAAAAATTGAATATCAATGCATTAAATGAAAGTACCCAAAACAAAGAGACCCTACACTAATATTTTTGCCATGAAAAAAATGTATATCAATGCATTAAAGGTTGTACTCAATTAGAATTGTCAGTTCAGTAATCGATAATCAAACTATAAGTTCTATCGACCATTAGAAGGAAAATTTTATTAGGAAAAAGTGGATGAATCACCAATGAAAATCATAGAAGAAACCAAGTTTAGGACTTGATAATTCTACGGCATTAAGAAAGTTGAGAAATACTTAAAAATAAGGATCCTAGTGTCATAGAGAATATAATGGTACTCCTGTAAAAGTTACAAAGTTGGTATATAAAAAAAAAATAATAATAATAATTAAAGTGCGGGCGGTTTTTGCGGGTTGCGGGTTTAAACCGCGACCCGCCCGCAACCCGCAAATTTGTCATATTTCAAACCGCATCCGCCCGCATTATGTTTGCGAAACCGCCCATTTATATGCGGGTTGGGCGGATTGGACGGTTTGAGCGGTTCGGATAAACCGTTGCCCACCCCTAACTGGCTGTACCTGCTTTCCCTCTTGGTCAACTGGTTCAATTACTTCAGAAGCATCCTCCATGCTGTATCCTGGCACTTCTGTACCAATAGCTTCCTTCGAATGGTCTGTTTCTGCTGGCTTTTCGACCAAAAATGTCTGTTCAGCCGTGAAGGCTTCAAACATCTCTTCCTCAACCATTTCCTTCCTTTGGCCTAGGCCAACTTCTTCCTCTATCTTACTATCACTTTCCATCAAAGCCTTTTCCAATCCTGCCAGGCTGGATCTTTCCTTGGCCTTTAGTTCGGAATGAACTTTGGCCAACTGCTCCCTGCTACAACTCTTTTTGTCTAGAAGAGTCGATTTTAAATTATGGTATGACTTTGAATCTTCTTCTCCTTCTGCCTGGTTCTTTGGCTAAACCAATGAAGAGCTTTCTCCACCTTCTTTCAGATCCTTCTAGTACTGAGTGTACCTTCGTTGGATCTTCCTTCTTTGGGACCTAGAAATCATTGGGACCATGTTCGGTTTTTTTGTTTTCGGGTGCTTAAGCAATACCCAATTGTTTGGAGCCACCAAAGGAAGTTTGACCATCCTACCTTGGTTTTCAACAACACTTCTTTGGGTAGACATCTCCCTAGGTTTGTTCTGCATAACAAACCAATCTGGAACTCCAGATACCCACGAACCTACTGACCCATCTGTTGAACTATTTATTTCTTCCTTCGAAGCCATCTTTGAAGCTGGCTGTGAAGGCCACTGCTTGGCCCTGACTTCCTGTTTTGGGCCCAATTCAGGTCTTCGATGAAGATGGCCACCTTCTATCCTTCGTGAGACTAGTCTAGGATGCCAATCCCTGGCTTTGATCCCGTAACTTGAACCCCTTTCGGATCTTCTTTCAAGATGATTGCCCTCCATTCTGTAATAGTTAGGTGGCCTAGATTCATGTAGAGGTCTCTTGTCTTTGGAGTGCATCCTAATGACTGTTGGCTCAACCATTAATGGTTGCTGCTTTGTACCAATTGGATATGGCCTTTTGTTATAAGTACTGGTTTGTTTATGATGCCTTTGCACATCCTTGTAATATTGTTTCTCATCAATTGGAAGCCCTTTCAACCACTTATAGCTCAGCCTGCATCTAGGACACATTCTTTGCATGACAGCTGCTTCTAAAGAATCGTCATCCAGTGCTTCTTCATCAGAGTCTTCCCTCTGGTCTGAGAAATCTTATCCAATAGCTGATAGATTTCCAGTGTCTTTCTTGGCAGTTGTTTGGCTGGCAACATGTATCTGCACATTGACAACATGTATCTGCACATTGACTTCTTCCAATTCTTTCAAGGACAAGTTCTGGAAGTCTGGCATAATAACATTGGCTACCACATCTCTAATTTCTAGGAATGGATTAGTATCAATCCCCATGATCTTTTCTGCTTTAGCTGGGAATTTTAAACTCCCTTTTCGAATCTACTCTTGGATCTTGTCTCGAAAAACAATGCAATTTTTAGTTGAGTGAGACCAAGAATTATGCCATTTACAATACACTTTTCCTTTAAGTTCCTCTGGAGATGGAATTTTAACTCCTTTTGGTAACTTCAGGAAATTCGCAGCAAGCAAATGATCAAAAATGTCATATGCCCTTGTTAAATCAAAAGAGTATTTCCTATGAAGGTCTTTCTTTTTAAACTGCTAGTCAATTGTTGTGTCTTTATGAATTAATGCTTCGCATGTCACACAGGTTCTTTCCCTACAATCTCTGCTACATCAATCTCATAATTAGGACCTCTATAATACGTCTTGTATGATACATTACTTCGATCTTGTTCTTCTTCTAGTAATGCTTCATACCTAGATACCTTATAGGTTAATCTAAACTCAGTTGAGTCAAACTTCATTCAAAGCCTAAACTCTAAACCATTTTGAGCCAATCTCACGAATTCAGGCTCTGGTAAGATGATCCTACATTTATTTCGTGCTCTTTTAAATCTGACGATAAACTGAGTAGCCTCCTCATCAGGCCTTTGACTCAATCTTGCCAAGTCTGCCATGGAAACCTCTGGCTCTGTTTGGAAGAATTGGGCATGAAATGCCTCTTCCATTTGTTGCCAAGTTTGGATGGAGCCAGGTATAAGGTTAATACACCACACAAAGGCTGCCCCAGTTAGAGAATTTGGGAACAATCTTAACATCATATAGTCATTGTTAGTAAATTCACCACACTGAGCAGCGAACCTAGCAATATGTTCAACTGTTGACTGGTTTCCATTCCCATAAAAAAGAGCGAAGTCGGGTATTCTAAACCCCTTTGGGAATTCATGTACCCTATCTACCCATTCTGGATATGGCTTCCTGTACACAGGAGTTTGAACCCCCCGAGCCATTGGTGCATACATTTCTCTAATAATATCAACAATTTGGTCCCTAGAGACCATATTTTGTGCTTGTTGAACCACTACCGGAGGAACAAACACAGGATTTGGTGGACAACCTTGTGCCTGGGCTCCTCTTGGTCCATAGGGTGGTATGTTTGGGACTGATTGTCCCTGTGGTACTGGCTGCTGTTGGGGATATGGGAGACCCCTTTGAGCCTGTCCTACAAAAGGACCTGCGAAAGGTGCTAGAACAGGTGTTGTATCTCTTTCAGTTGCA
>NW_021027054.1:756514-784037 GCF_004153795.1 Camellia sinensis
GGAGGTTCATTAATCCTTTGTTCGAATTATACCCGGGGGGTTAGAAGGTTTCCTACAACTGAAAGAGACACAACACTGTTCTAGCACCTTCGCAGGTCTATCTTTGTAGGACAGGCTCAAAAGGGTCATCCAATATACCCCAAACACGCAGCCAGTACCACAGGGGACAATCAGGTCCCAAACATACCACGCTATGGACCAAGAGGAGCCCAGGCCACAGGTTTGTCCTTACCAAATTCCTGTGTTTGGTTGTCTGGTCTAGTGTAATCAGCGTAGGTTCAACACACAAGAATATCGGGTCTTCTAGGGCACCAAATTGATGAATTGTATTACTCTTAGAGCGCTGAAATGTATGCACCAATGGTTCGGCGCGTGATAGGAGTTGCACTTCCGTGTGACAGGAAGGCCATCAATCCAGTAATGGCGCTCACAGAGGTAGGTATGCATGACAATTCCTCAAAAAGGGTTTAGAATAACGTTACACCCCCGACTTCGCTCCTTTTTTTATGGGAATGGGAAAACCGAGAGTCAACAGTTTTGATACAAGTATTGCTTAGGTTCGCTGCTCACGTAGTGTGGTGAATTTACTCAAACATGACTATATATGCTTTAAGTTGTTTTCCAACAATTCTCCGTACACTGTGTAGGCAAGTTCCTTTGTGTGGTTGCCGTATTAACTACTAGATGCCTATCCCATCGTTTCTAACACCAACCAAATCGGATGAGGACATTTCGATTGCGGGCACAAGTAGAGCTCTGCCCATTCCAAAGCAGAGCCAGTAAGGTTTCCATGGCAGACCCTTCGAGCAAGAATCTTTTGAGTCAAAAGCCTCGATGAGTAGGCTACGTCAGTTTATCGTCAGATTTAAGTGAGCACGGAAATAAAATGTAGGATCATCTTACCAAGAGCCTGAATTTCGTGGAGATTGGCTGCAAAATTGGTTTAGGAGTTTTAGGCTTCTGGAATGAAGTTTGACTCCACTGATTTAGATTAACCTATGAAGGTATACTAGGTATGGAAGCATTACTAGAAGAAGAACAACTAGATCGAAGTAATGTATCATACAAGACGTATCTATAGAGTCGTCCTAATTATGAGATTGATGTAGCAGAGATTTGTAGGGAAGAAAACCTGTGAACATGCGAAAAGCATCTAATTCATGAAAGATCACAAACTTCAATGTGACTACAGTTAAAAAGAAAGACCTTCATAAGGAAATACTCTTTGATTTAACAAGGGCATATGTACATTTTTATCATTGCTTGCTCGCGAGATTTTCTGAAGTTACCAAAGGAGTTTAAAATTCCATCTCCAGAGGAACTTAAAGGAAAAAGGTATTGTAAATGGCACAATTCTTGGTCTCAACCTCAATCTAAAAATTGCATTGTTTTTCGAGACAACGATCCAAGAGTAGATTCGAAAGTGAGGTTTTAAAATTCCAGCTATAAGCAGAAAAGATCATGGGAATTGATACTAATCCATCCTAGAAATTTAGAAGATGTAGGTAGCCAATGATTATATATATGCCAGAGACTTGCCAGAAACTCTTTCCTATGAAGAATTTGGACAAGAAATGCAATGTGGCAGATACATGTGTCAATTGCAGATACTGTTGCGCATGCTCAAAACAACTTGGACCATAAGAAAGAGACACTATGGAAATCTTATCAGCTGTATTGGATAAGATTCTCAGACGCAGAGGGAAACTCTGATGAAGCAAAGCCACTGGATGCGATCTTTAGAAAGCAGCCTGTACAGGCAAAAGAATGTTGTCCTAGATGCAGGCTGAGCTATACAAGTGGTTTGAAAGGGGCTATCAATTGATGAGAGAACATATTACAAGGATGTGCAAATGGGGCATCATAAACAAACCATACTTGTATAACAAAAGGCCATATCCAATTGGTACAAAGCAGCAACCATTTAATTGGTTTGAGCCAACAGTCATTAGGATGCACTCCAAAGACAAGAGACCTCTACATGAATCTAGGCCCAACCTAACTTTACAGAATGAGAGGCAAATCATGCTTGGAAATGGAAGATTCCGAAAGGGGTTCAAGTTTACGGGATCAAAGCCAGGGATTGGCATCCTAGACTAGTCTCAACGAAGGATAGAAGGTGGCCATCTTCATCGAAGACTGCTGAATTGGGCCCAAACAGGAAGTCGGGCCAAGCAGTGGCCTTCACAGCCAGCTTCAAAGATGGCTTTCGAAGGAAGAAATTAAAGTAGTTTCAACAGATGGGTCAGTAGTTCGTGGGTATCTGGAGTTCCAGATTGTATTGTTAGCAGGGAACAAAACCTAGGGCAGGATGTAGCTAACTCCAAAGAAGTTGTCTGAAAACCCAGAGTTGTAGGCGATGTCAAACCTTCCTTTGGTAGGCTACCAAAACAATTGCGTTATTGCTTAAGCACCCGGAAAAAAAAAAACCGAACCATGGGTCCCAATGATTTCTAGGTCCCAAAAGAAGGAAAGATCCAACCGAAGGTACAACTCAGTACATGAAGCTAGAGATCTGAAAGAAGGTGGAGGAAAGCTTCTTTTCATTGGTTTAGCTCAAGCAACCAGGGAGGAAGGAGAAGAAGATTCAAATTCCATACCATAATTTAAATCGGACTTCTTCTAGACAAAAAGAGTTGTAGCAGGGAGCAGTTGGCCAAAGTTCATTCCGAACTAAAGGCCAAGGAAAGATCCAGCCTGGCAGGATTGAAAAAGGCTTTGATGGAAAGTGATAGTAAGATAGAGAAAGAAGTTGGCCTAGGCCCCAAAAGGAAGGAAATGGTTGAGGAAGAGATGTTTGAAGCCTTCACGCTTGACGAGACATTTTTGGTCGAAAAAGCCAGCAGAACAGACCATCGGAAGGAAGCTATGGGTACAGAAGGGCCAGGATTACAGCTATGGGAGGATGCTTCTGAAGAATTGAACTACGATTTTTGTTTATGTGTGAAGTTGAGTTGACTGTTGCGTAAATTGAATGCTGGTTAGCATTCTGTGATTTCAAATCAAGTTTTAGTAAGGTTTAATGCAAATTGATTCTTAAATTTTGTTTACTTTTGGAAAATAATGATATAGTTTAGTTACCGTTAAGAGTTCCTAAGGGGATGTAGGTGGACACTCATTTGAAGCTGTATATTCCCTCTAAACATATTTATAAAATGTGAATAAGTTTCAAGTTAAAAGAATTTTCTTGTTGTTTAAATGGTACTAATTCATATAAATTTTAATTTTTAAATTTAAATTTAATAACATTATTGTCTATAAATTAAAATTATCACTCGTATTCATCCTCATTGTGATATCTTCATGTTCGATTTGCGATGAGAATGCAAATTTTCTATATAGTGACACGTTCTGCTTAATTTGGGTTTGATGAGTGATTATAAATTCATCATAGTTTGCCTAATTTAGGTGATAAAGATTATTGTACGAGTACCATAAGGCATAGTGTAAAACCCTAATCTACGTCTCATCGCCCCTGATATAGAATTTCACAAGCAGTACCGCAATGAGTTGTTCGCCCCATGTATGGCTTCGAACATGGGATTTGGAACCATCCTTACACCATTATCCTGTGTTGGGCCAGATCCACCCATTTGCATGGCTTCACTGTTAAGTAGTGAAGCATTTTGATTTGCCATAGGCCTCAAAAGAGGCTCATACCAAGACTGAGGTGGTGGTCTTTCATGGTTTTGATTACTAGTTTGACCATTAGTATGCCCATTACTCTGCATAGGCTGTTTATCTCTAGCCAATCTTTGCTGAGGGACATTTGAATTTTCCTCTATATGCCTTGCATTTGTTGGTTGGTGAGTATTCATTTGATCCAAAAAGGATGTTGTCCACCTTTCCATTGTGTTCATTAACTGTTGTCCCATGGTATCTACTATGCCACCCCATGGATTCATTGGCTGAGTAGATGGAACAGTGGATGGTCCAATTCCTTGGCCTCGTCCAATATTATGAACATGTGGTACTTGTTCCGAAGTGCTAGTCTGTTCGACCATAGGTTCTGATAAAATGGGTGTTTCCCCAAGATGTGTTATCACATTATCCTCTAGATTAGGCATTTCTACCTCTCCCTCCATGCCTTTTTCCAAGCGTTCATTTTCTCCTTGTCACTTACGTCTAGCCATTTAAATTAGTCCCACTAGGCGTGCCAAAAATATATGTTGGCTTTTTTGGCTTTCGAAGGTTATTTTTGTAATTGTGAGCGTGCCAGCAAGGATCAGTCAGTCCTTACAGAATGTTAATTGCCAAACCAATTATCAGACGATTTTGTTTTAGTTCTTTCAAGCTCAATGAAGAGGACTTTTACTGGTGGCTTTGTTTAAGAGAATTAGGCAAACAATGATTAAATGAAGAACAATTGCAGTATTTCATTAAGTAAAACGAAAGACTTACAATGATTCAATTCAGCCTCGTAGAGGTTTACAGCAACAATCTACTTGAAACTACTCCTATGAACGAAATCCAATGCAGGAATTTTAAAGTACAGAAATACAAAGAACAGGAAATGTAAAACTGAAAAGAAAATAAAGTAGATAAAACTGGATTTTTGGATCTGAGTCTGGAGGTTTTCCTGGGGCCTTCTCTGTTATTTATACTTCTCAAGAATGACCATCGAATTGCACTTCTAACCGTCGAAACGCTCCTCCATGATCGCTGATCATGTTGCCTTATAGTTAGCTCCACTATGCCAATACCTGCAGTTAGGCTTCCCTCCTGATTTTGAATTTAAATGTGAGTAACTGTTGAAGCCACGTCACTTTGCATCTTTTTGTTGATCCAGTGTTACGCAAATCCATTATAACCAATGTCGACTGCCACGTGTGTGATTATGATTGAAAACTTGAATAGTCTTCCCATATTGCTCTTATTCTGTCACGCGTTGAATTGTAATTAGCTTATACAAAATACGTAGCCAACATTTTCAAATCGAATGTTGTTAAAAATAATTACTCTAAAAGTCCGTAGAAAACAGTTTGTGTATGTTATTATGATGCATGGTTATATTGAGTACAACTTAATTGGAGGAAAAAAAAAATAGAAAGAGCTGATTGTAGTATATATTTGAAAATTTTATGTGGTTTAGTAAGGCAATGCAGTAAATGGATTTCGCAAATAAAAAAAATAAAAATAAAAAAATTAGGAGAAAATTTTGTTTTTACTCTTATACTTTCTTCATGATCACTTACATCTCAAACTTTGAATAATTTTAATTTTACTTCCAAAATTTTTGAAATCATGTTAATTTGGCCCCTATCATCAGATTTAAACAGAAAAAATTTTAAAAAATTACATTTTGACTCCAAACTTCAAAAAATAATAATAATAATAATAATAATAATACAAACTCACTCTCTCATTCTCTCTCTCATCATTCCTTGAATTTTTCAAATCCCTTCCACCACCTTCCTACTCCCTCATCCGCTGTCATCTTCCCCACCACCACCACTACCTAGAAGCCCTTTGCTCTCACTACACATCAAATCGCTACTGAAAACCCATCATCTTCTTCCTCAAGAAATCTCTGAAACTGGATTCCCAGAACCAAACCCTAGACAACCCAGAATCCTAAACACCATTAGAGGACCAAAACTAGCTTGTTCCCACTGTACCCTTTGCTTCAATTTTTGTTTCTCTTTCTACAATCCTCCCTAATGTATTGGTGGGTTGGGGTGTCAAAACAGTGAAATGCAACTCATTAGTAATGTCAATGGCAGAGAAGATGGTGCATTTGGGTTGGATGAGAGTAGTAGTGGTGATGCGTAGGATAACATTGATGCCCACGGTGGTGCCCAAGTTAGCTATTGTCTTTATGGTGATGGTGAATTAATGGGTCAGTCACCACCTCCTATCCCTGGTATTGCTTTATCCCCATTGATGTTCACTTCTCAGCTCATAAAAATCTCTGCTTTTGAATTTGTATCAAGTGTTTTTGGAATATGGGTTTGTTAATGTGTCAATAGGTAGTTACTGGATCTGTGAAAAAATTATGCAATTTCGATGATGGGTTTGATATTATGAAACCCTTTTGGATGGGAATTAATTTTTTTTCTTTTCTGCAATTAGGTTGCCTACTACCTATTTGATGAATGTCTCAAAAGAACTTTTAACAATTCTAATATCTTGTTTAAGATTTCGAGAGAATGAGAGAAGAGGAGGAGAAAGAAGATGAATGATGCGGCCGACGGTGGTGGTAGGCAGTGATGATGGTAGATTTAGATTTAGAGTTAGGGTTTTGAGAGAAGAGAATGAAGAAGAAGAAAAAGAAGAAGAGGACTCCAACAGCGATGATGGCGGTGGTTGGGGGTGACCGCGATGCTGCAATGATGACGGTGCTGCCATGATGAAAAAGGGGGTGGCCAGAGTGGGAAATGGGTGCGGAATGAAGGCTAACAGAGGAAGAAGTAGAAGAGTTAAGGAAAAATGGTGATTTTGGGTAGGAGAAAGTGAGTTTGCATCTTTTTTTTTAAAATTTGAACTCAAACTGTAATTTTTTTAGGAAGTTTTTTCTTTTAAATCTGAAGGTAGAGCCAAATTGATACGATTTCAAAAATTTTAAAAATAAAATTAAAATTATTCAAAGTTTGGGGGTATAATTGATCATAAAGGCAAAATATAAGGGTAAAAATAAAAAATAAAAAATTCAAATTTAATGATGAAGAGTCGCCGGAGGCATTCCTCTTGCACAACAAAAGCATGCATGATTCGCATTTGATGATGGAATAAGATCAGAAAGTTGAAACAGGATCAGTAACTTTGAATATCAGTTTCTGCATTTTGTTTGAAAGACATACTTCTTCCTATTGAGTTTTTTGGATGCTCTGTTTTTGAAAGGGGATTTTCAATTAGATGTTAGGCTCCTTCTTGTCAAAACAATTATTTGAATCTAGGTGTATTTAGAGTGTTTCTTTTTATTGGTTGAGTTGTACTTTTTTTTACTTACTATTAATAATTTAATACAGTTCTTTTTGAGTATGAAGAAGTGAAAGTTGGTTAATATACTTTTGTCAATCAAAATTTTAGTTGCAAAAGATTGTTTTTAGCTGATAAAAATATTCTGTGATAAAAAAAAAAAGTTGGTTAATATATTTTTGTTGACTAAAATTTTAGTTGCAAAAATTGTTTTTAGTCAATAAAAATATTCTGCGATAAAAAAATTTAAAAAAAATTATTGGTCGGTAAAACGAGTGTTTGGCAACTACACTCATATGGAAGTAATATAACAAATAATCACCGTGTCATATTCAACTTTTGTTTATATTTGGTAAATATATTTCTTTATTACATTTTTTTTTAAACATTACATATTATGGGTGCACTACCCAACATCGCTCTGTGAGATATCACAACTCTACTACATAAGTGGACTAACTCTCTTGACTAGTATGAGGCCTTTTAATATTTTTTTTATATATATAACTATTAATTTGTAACAAATTTCACATTTTAAATTTCTCACACTCATTTTTAATTTGATATTTCATTAGAGGTTAAAATATATATATATATATATATATTGTAGCAAAGTGGAATAATTTCAAAGATAAATTATAAATTTTAAAATTTAATCCGTAATTAATAAATGAATCGACCTGAATAACAAATTGAGCAGTGTTTTACGCAACTACCCGGCCACCAAATAACTTCTGCTATCATGATAATATCACATCATTACTCGTGTATAAAAATACCAATCAATCAATAATAAATATTTTTTTGATGATTTTTGTTTTTAAATTGAGAAAATGCATTCTCAAAGAACTCTAATATTTTGCCTTATATAAATAATATAGATTATATAGAATAAAACTCAATCCCCGTTTGGTTTAGCCCACTTTTCAAAAAATTAAGTTTTTATTTTCCTTATTTTTTTGTTTTTAGTAAACAAATTTTAATATTTAAGATTTTTTTTAGACACATTTAACTTAAGGGGTTTTTTTTTAAAAGGTCCCTCGTATTAAGATTTTATAACATAAAGGACATCTAATATTTTCATAATGTCTAAAGTCCCTCAAGTTGGTCCAGAGAAAATTGTGTTGGAAATGGATTAAAAATTCTGGGTTAATAACAGAATTTTTCCTAAGTTTGGTCTATTTTTTAGGTGGGCCCCGTGCGTTGATATTTGCGGGTCAAAGTGGTAACGCGTTCTATACCGCGTTGTGATTCACGTGGTATATTTGGTTGCTCAAAACTATTACCGAGTGAATGAAAAATTGAAGCCAAAGTGTACTCCATGGAAATGGAGTTTTGGTGGAAAATCCTTTAAGGTTTGAATAAGGCTTGTCCCACATTGATTTGGTGGGAAGTTTTGAATGGGTTTATAAGGCATGAGAGTGGAACTTGGGGTGTACTCCAAGGGATACCCAAGTGTTTTAGAGAGGGAGGTTATGGGCAAAATGGGCTAGACCCAATGGTCTGATTTTACAGACTCGTATCTGTTTATTCAAACTGAATAAGTATCATACCTGTTCAAACAGGTTTTGCACCTGTTTAATTCAAAACCTGCAGCCACCACTACATCTATAAATAAGACAGCCCTCATTTGATGTTAACACATTCAAAAAATTCGTACTTCACCTCTGCAAATTTATTCTTCATTTTGTTGCATTTAATTTTTGTGAAAAAGAGTATAAACACTTAGTGTGTTCGTTAGGAAAATAATTTGTAGTGCTGCTATTATTTGTAGTTAATCATTTCATCTTGGGAGATAGACGTCCACATTCTGAAAGCACCGTAAAAAAGACGAATCTGTCTCAAGGACACAGTGTTAAACACTGGACTTGATCAGATATTTATTAGAAGAAATTAATCAAGTAAGTTGTTTAATTTATTATTCTGTTTTTATTTGTTTATTAAATCAGATTTTAATTTTATTTTTGTAACAAAATAAAATCTGTTTTTATTTATTTATTTATTTATTTCTAGTTTGATTTTTGTAATCAAACAAATTTTCTCATTTCCTTTATTTCTTTATATTCTTGTTGTTGTTTAGTACACAACAGAATTTAATCTATTTAAATACAGTGAAGATTGTCCAACAAATTGGTCCAGAGAAAATTAGTCTAGAGAAATTCTAGACTTCTAAAGAATTTCTCTAGGTTCAACCCAGAGAAAATTCAAATTTCTCTAGGTTCAGTTTGACCAATTTTCAAACCAGAGAAAATTGATAAATTCTGGACTTCCCAAGCCTAGAGAAAATTGGCTTCACCAATTTTACTCAGTTAAAGGCAGAGAAAATTAAACAAATTTCTCTGTCCTCCCTGCCTCGCACAACACCAGATGCTTATTTTAACAAAACCAGCTCATTCCTTGTTTTCCATAAAATCCACAAGATTGCCATGGGCATTGCTTCCCAAATTAATTTCTTCACCTGTTTGAATTTGCAGCGTTACCACCATGGGTTTATTTACATGGTCCAGAGAAATTCTTTGGTTTAAACTGAATTTTCTTTGGTTTGAACTGAATTTTCTCTCGGTTGGTCCAAAGAAATTCTCTGGTTTGGTTGGTCTAAATTTTCTCTGGGTTGGTCCAGAGAAATTCTCTGGTTTGGACTGAATTTTCTCTGGGTTGGTCTAGAGAAATTCTCTGGTTTGGTCCATAAGAGAAATTTAAACAACCAAAGATATATACCTATCAAAATATATAATCATACACTACATCAGTTTATACACACACACATACAAGTGTATATATATACACATATACAAATGTATATATATATACACTCCGACGATAACCCATCTGAGATTGCAAATAGAATTTAACTTTTTTAAAGCCCTAATTGTTTTCCCATTTATTCAATGAAATTTGAGAAGCTGATGCATACTTATCTTGATTGAATTACCCATGAGATTTGTGATGATTTGCTGAAATCTACCTGGATCTCCAATCAGCATCTTGGGAACTTTATCAGAGATGTAAATTGCAAATCAATCCAAAATCACAAAAAATCTTTATATGCTTTTTTACTCTACTTTTTATACATACAAATGAAGCCATATTCCACCATCAAATGAAGCTACATATTGCTGCACTATTAGAGAAGTGTTACCAACATTCTTTTCAAATCAAATGTTGTTAAAAATAATTACTCTAAAAGTCCATAGAAAAAAGTTTGTGTATGTTATTATGATGTATGGATATATTGAGTACAACTTAATTGGAGAAAAAAAAAATAGAAAGAGCTGATTGTAGTATATATTTGAAAATTTTATGTGGTTTAGTAAGGCAATGCAGTAAATGGATTTCACAAAAAGAAAAAAAAAAAAAGTAAGAGAAAAATTTATTTTTACTCTTATACTTTCGCTTGGTGATCACTTACATCTTAGACTTTGAATAATTTTAATTTTACTTTTAAAATTTTTGAAATCGTGCCAATTTGGCTCCTACCATCAAATTTAAACAGAAAAAATTTAAAAAAATTACATTGACTCCAAATTTCAAAAAAAAAAAAAAGATGCAAATTCACTCTCTCATTCTCTCTCTCATCATTCCTTGAATTATTCAAAATTTAATGATGAAGAGTCGCCGGAGGCATTCATCTTGCACAACAAAAGCATGCATGATTCACATTTGATGATGGAATAAGATCAGAAAGTTGAAACAGGATCAGTAACTTTGAATATCAGTTTCTGCATTTTGTTTGAAAGACATTCTTCTTCCTATTGAGTTTTTTGGATGCTCTGTTTTTGAAAGGGGATTTTCAATTAGATGTTAGGCTGCTTCTTGTCAAAACAATTATTTGAATCTAGGTGTGTTTAAAGTGTTTCTTTTTATTGGTTGAGTTGTACTTTTTTTTACTTACTATTAATACAGTTCTTTTTGACTATGAAGAAGTGAAAGTTGGTTAATATATTTTTGTTGACTAAAATTTTAGTTGCAAAAATTGTTTTTAGTCAATAAAAATATTCTGCGATAAAAAAATTTAAAAAAAATTATTGGTCGGTAAAACGAGTGTTTGGCAACTACACTCATATGGAAGTAATATAACAAATAATCACCGTGTCATATTCAACTTTTGTTTATATTTGGTAAATATATTTCTTTATTACATTTTTTTTTAAACATTACATATTATGGGTGCACTACCCAACATCGCTCTGTGAGATATCACAACTCTACTACATAAGTGGACTAACTCTCTTGACTAGTATGAGGCTTTTTAATATTTTTTCATATATATAACTATTAATTTGTAACGAATTTTACATTTTAAATTTCTCACACTCATTTTTAATTTGATATTTCATTATATATATATTACAGCAGAATGGAATAATTTCAAAGACGAATTATAAGTTCTAAAATTTAATCCGTGATTAATAAATGAATCGGTCTAAATAACAAATTGAGCAGTGTTTTACACAACTACCCCGGCCACCAAATAACTTCTACTATCATGATAATATCACATCATTACTAGTGTATAAAAATACCAATCAATCAATAATAAATATTTTTTTGATGATTTTTATTTTTAAATTGAGAAAATGCATTCTCAAAGAACTCTAATATTTTGCTTTATATAAATAGTATAGATTATATAGAATAAAACTCAATCCCTGTTTGGTTTAGCCCACTTTTCAAAAAATTAAGTTTTTATTTTCCTTATTTTTTTGTTTTTAGTAAAAAAAATTTAAGATTTAAGATTTTTTTTAGATACATTTAACTTAAATACACTTAAAAAGTATTATATTTATAGAAAAAAAAAATCTTCAAAAAATCCATCAAATATAAAAAAATATCAAACTTCAATATATTTTTATATTATTGTGTATTTATTGAATTTTTTCACAAATATTTTACTTTTTAAGTGTATTTAAAAAGTAAAAATTTACTTTAAATATTAAAAAAAATTTACTTAAAAAAACAAGAAAAATAAAAAATTCAATTTTCAAAAAATCAATCAAAACCAAATAAGGTGATATTATTAAACAATTCTAACCCCATGATCTTATATAAAATATTTAATGGACAAAAAATGTTTAAAATATGTATCATTAAAATGTAAAGAATCAAAAGGACATATTTCTTTAAATAAATTTAAAAGGGTCTTGCTAACAAGTGTTCTTAGAACACAAGTAAAAAACCAAAAAATAAAAATAAAAAACACAAGAATTTTTTTTCATTAAATTTAATATTTTTTCAATACACTTTTAAATATTTTTACATATTTGTAAGACACATTTTACACTCTTTACAATATTAAACAATGGTCATAGAACATTTTTTAGCGTTTGCCAATTTAAAATTGTTAAGAATAATACATCTAGCCAAACACAATAAAAACTACATCACAGTGGGTGTAGGAAAAAAAATTACAAAATAATGATGAACATTATAAATACTAATTATTAATATTATAAACTTTTTCCTTAATGAGTAATTAATTTTTTCTGCCATTTTGCAGCAATTGTCCCATAAAATAATTGGTTTTGATTTTTCAAAATCAAATGAAAAATAAAGCGACAATATACAACTGTACATTCGCTAATAGTGCCAAAACTCAACCATGTAATAAAAGCACAATTATCATCAAAGAGCTATTAATCTCTTTAACTAGCTTACCTGTTCTGTGGAAATCTTTCATGAAATTGATCACTTCACCCTTCATCACCTTCCACAATTTCGAAATACATGCCAAATTAAAACCATCCACGCCCGGTGCCTTATTCCCATCGCAATCTTTGACAGCAGCCTTGATTTCTGCTTCTGAGAAGTCTGCTTCTAACAGCTTAAAAACTGGATTGCTCACCACTGATTTAAATGACCCATCCAATGTAGATCTTGATTCCCATTCCCTGTGTACTGTCTTTGGAAATGTGCTTGGACCTCTAGCACATAGAAGGAGTGGAGATTGGTACTGCTGGGGTGTTACTCACTCACTTACAGTTTACAGATGACTTTGTACTTTTTTGTGAAGCTGATGTAATGGTGGTGCATAATCTGAAAAGGATATTCAGATGGTTTGAAGTGCTATCAGGTTTGAAGATTAACTATCATAAAAGTGTACTATTTGGTAAGGAAGGAGGCAGCAGGATAGTGGATGTTTCAGTTCAAAAGGGAGTTGTATGATTGGGAAAGACTGGAGGTTACTAGAATTTCAGCCCTCTCTGCAATCAGATCAGACACTGAAAATATCTGGGGTTGGCTAGCATGGAAGGGCAGATTGAAGATATCTGATTTTCTCCTAAGAATTGGTGTTCTAAATGCCAATGCATCAACCCTATGCATCTTTTGCAAATCTAAGAGTGAGTCACTTTGTTGTACTACCCAGTTGTTTGGAGAGTGTGGGCTGAGATGTTAAAGTGGTGGGATGTTCAAGGTGCATTACCAGACACAGTGGAGACAATTCTCAATCGGGGGGCAGGGGTGAGATGCAGTAAGAAGGAAAGAATGATGTGGAATGCATTACCTATTACTGTGTTGTTGTCAGTGTGGAAACACTGCAATGAGTGTATTTTCAGGGCATCTACCCCAAATGTGGCTGGATTAGGAGATCGAATAAAAGTAAGGATAGCACTTTGGTTGAAGGCAGTGTATAAGGACCATCAATTCATTGTAACACCCCTAAATCTGAAACTATAAACTATCCAGTACAGAAAGGATGTACATATAATAATAACCTCATATTTACAATGAATCCCAGCTTTTCTCTTTCTCATTGAACTATAATTTTAGAGTTACAAATTACATATTAATTATTCACAGTTCAATAAGTTAGAGAAAATAAAACAATTGCCTCATGGGCTTACAAATTTAAATATAGCCGTCAAAGAACAAAAGGGCCCATAATTTTCCAAAAGAAAACAACGTAAAAGTTCGACTATTAGATTACAATTTCAAAATATCTTTAAGTTTAATAGAGAAGGGTTGGTTGACTTTTTGTTTATTGATGTGGTTGCGATTCGCCAAGTCCTGAAACGTTGTTAGATAAGAATGAGTAATTGCTCAGTAGAGAATACATTTAACCAAATCTATAAATATTTGATTTAAATATGCATTATGACACCTCTTGCTCAAAAACATTTAATTATCCAATTTCATAATCCAATGCACATTATTTAACTAACTTCCATATTTCTCCATCCTCACAAGGATGGTCAGTGGGCACCTTAACTTTCCACATTTATCATCGTCACACGATCGGGCATGTGGACACCTCAAACATCCTCCCATTTGTCGTCCTCACACGACTAAGCAAGTGGGCACCTCAATTTTCCACCACGCGGTTAAGACCATAATATACAACAAACAAGCCATCCATAACTCAAATTTTATTCAAAACAAGGAATCTCAATACATTTCACATTTCCTATGACTTCCCTATGACCAGTCATGACCAATGAACATTAATTAAGGTTTTACAAGACAATTAGAGCTTTTCATTTCATTCTTTCATTTGCCTAAATGCAAGGTGTGTTCACTAGTTTTCATTAAAAATTCATCATTTCTTCCATAAATCTTAAGGCTAAACCCACCGTTGCCATTTGCGTTCACATATATATATGTATATCATCATCCCCTCCCAATCACATATCTATAGGATGAAATTAACACATTCAAATCAAAATATAAATATGTAAGGATAAAAGTATTCCTACCTCGAGATGTGAGAGAAGAGGTGAAAACCCAAGAGATGAACTTTCACAATAACAAGATCCAATCGATTCAAAATGTAGCCTTAGGTGAGATAAACCACTTTGATGAAGGAGCAAGGATGAATACTAGCTAAAAATAAATGAAATCTGTGTTTAGGGGCTAGGGCTTTCGCAAATGGGGTCTAGAGAGAGAATGAGTGTAAAAAAGTGAACACAAAAAGTGTTTAGATTGAATTTTAAAATAGTTGTCTCAAACAGATCGCTCAAGCGAACTTTTCATCGCTCGAACGATGCACACAATACAAGTAGACCGCTCAAGCGAACTATCTACCGCTCGAGTGGTAAATACAAGGTCTCAGAAATTTTGTAGAGTTACAGTGAAAATACTGGAAGCTTGATATATACGCTCGAGCGATCACTATACCGCTCGAGCGGTCTCTCCTGCAAACAACCAAGATATTGGGAGCTCTACTTATCTGCTTGAGCAACTAATTGACCGCTCAAGTGGTCACTCAAAACAGGTTGTTACATTCACAGTGTATGATTTTCTTATTAATATGAAGCAAATCAGAAATTGCCTAGGAGGAAGTAGAGTGCAACTTGGATGAGGCTACCTGTCTTTGTTGTTCAAAAATCTAGTTTGTGCTTTGGTTGTGTTGTTAGTGTTGTAGCCCTTCTGTGCGTTTTGTCAATTGTTCTATTTCCTTTGTTTGTTGGTTGGTGTCTTACCAGTTTAGTTTGGTGCTAGCAAATGATCAAGCTAGCTAGGCAGTGCTAATCTAATTGGGATTGTATAGTATTAGCTGTGATACTTTTTGCATCATCTGACTTTATTGTATGGTGTCTTATGTTACGCTTTGATTATCATTAATAAAGTTCTTTTTTTTGCTGATAAAAAAAAAAACTTGGTAATTTTTTATTTATTTATTACCACACATTGTTTCATATTTCTAACAATTTTTCCCTCCTAAATTTCAAACACGCATCATAGTGACTTTAAACCTGTAAAATTTATATTAGAACAAAAAATATTAGCAACATGATACTAAACTCAAATCAAAGGTCCACTTAAGGGTTTAAATCTGGCCCGGGCCATGTTGGGCCTCACGGGCTCCCGTCAAAATTTGGGCAAGCCCGGGGCGGCCCACGGGCCAAAAAATTAAGCCCAAGCCCAGCCTTAGGCCTAGGGGTATTCGGGCCGGTGGACCTAGGCCTGGCGTCGGGCTTGGGCAGGCCTAACCATTTTTTTTTGTTTTTTTAATTTTTTCTACCTAAATTTTATTATTTTCCACTAAAAAAGACACTAAGCTGGGCTCGGGCTCAGGCCCAAACGAGTCTAAACTGGCCAAGCCCATCCTAGGCCGCGGACAAGTTTCAGGCCTCCCACGGGCCGCGGGCCATTTTAACACTCTTAGGTCCACTTCTGAAACAGCCATAGCTTGAAATCTTTTTTTTGACTAAAAGGACATTATTTGTCCATAAAGAAACCTACCTGTCCAAAAGCTTGCATATATGTTTATATGTCTGTGTGTCATCTGTCTGTCCAACTATTTATTCAAATGTCTTTTATGTAAATGTGTCACTTATTTTATCACTGATTTGCTCGATTCCATTTATCTTTCCACCTTATCACAACCAACCATCGAGGGCCTTTTAAAGTGTGTCTTTATCACTAAAAAATGATTATATCTTAGACCAAATAACATATGACTTTATAAGTAGGTACTTTTCACCAATTAACTCAAAATTAAGAATCCTAAGTTTAATTTATTATCCGTGTAAAATTTTGAGATTATTTTTCAAGGGTTAATTACTCACAAGTATTTGTATAGATCAAAAAGTCCTAAAAATTGACAATTATTGACATTTTTTTTTTATAGGAAAAATGCTATAGACCTCAAATGTCTCACATGGGTGTGGGGTCCACAAAATTGCGGACCCTACACCGATGTGAGACATTTGGTTATTTGTTTGGTAGAAAATTTGATATTTCTAACATTATTCTTTTTTTTTTAAATACATCGCTAAAGTTAACAACTAGTGACGTTTTTTGAAATCTGTCATTAAAAAATGACAATTAGTGAAATTTTTCAGTGACAAATTTTTTAAAGTATCACCAAAAACTAACTATTAGTGATTTTTTTTTTTTAATTTATAAAAACCCTTCTAACAAAAAAAAAATAGAAATTTGTAATAACAATTAAAAGTGGATAGGACTTTTTAGGCCTCGTTTTGGGAGTAACTATTTTAGCCACAGCTAAAAAGTCACATAAATTGTCACACCATTCTCTCTATTTTAAAAAGTCAAAAAGTTACTAAAATAGTATGTTTCCAAACAAGGCCTTAGTGTATCAAAAAATCAAGAGAACTTATTATTGCACCCATAGTAATACTACAGTCCCAGAAATATTACCCCCACATAGATCCACACAATATCAATTTAGTCTCCATCACACAAACACACCACTCAGAAAAATATGGGTACCTTAATCTATCACCGTAGCATTTTTCATTGCACCCATCTTACTATCCTAATAGGACTTTTCAATCATTTCCCTTTATATAATAGAAAATGGTATACAAACTCATTTTTTAGACCTACTGATGTGCAAATGATAAATTGGTTGATAATTATAGAAACTATAAGAGAGAGTGTTACTTTACATATCCTAAATGAATGGTATATCATTAAACTTAAAAATTGTATCTAATTTGTAGACTTGAATAACAATCCTCTTATATAATTTATTATATTTCTTTTTGAAAAAATTACCAAGAAGTCTTCTTTGTTTATATAATAGTAGTCCCATAACTTTTTGTTTATACTCAAAAGTCCTATAGCGTTTTTCTTCTTCTCTGCCTCTTTTACTTTTTGTGATTTCCGGTGATCGTCGACGGGCAACCACATCTTGTTTTTTCTCTTTTTCTTTCTGATTTATGGTCACCGGCGACCAACAACTACCATCAATTTGGGTTCACCGACAACTACCGACCACCAACTCCTTACTTCATCCTTACCGACGGTGAAAAAGATATGTTTCCGACGAAGAAAATGAGTAGATCTACATCAGATCTAGCTAGATCTAAACAAAAAATAGTTGTCGGAGTACAATCCTCTCTCTATATTTGCCTCTCTCCTTCGATTTCTTAATTTTTCTACATTTTCTCTAATATACACTTTTCTTTTTCTATTTTAATAGAGAAAATTTTTAAGTTCTGAACAAGTTGTTTTCAAGTTTTAGTTATAGGCGGTGAAAACTGTAAAATTTTACAGTTTCAATTTTTTTTTGTGCTGGAATGAATCATGGTTTAAAACTATAAAATTTTGCAGTTTCATAACATTCTTTAGAACTGTAAAATTTTGCAGTTTCCTAACATGTTTTTCAGTTTGATTAATAAGGATAAATGCTTAATAGATTTTTGCTTTGAAACTCTAAAATTTTACAGTTTTGAAACTTTCTTTTCAGTTTGATTAATATTGGAGATTATTTGCTTAAACTCTACAAACATTAAAAATAACATATATTTTTTTCCATTGTTGCTTTTTTTGTTGTTACATTTTTTTTTTTAGTTTATCAATATTTAGCACATTTTGCTATGTTTTTTTGCTTTAATTTCTTTATTTATTCTTTTTTTCAGCAATAGTCTGGATATTCTAGTGAGTCTCCAACGGTGTTCTTAACGTCCGGCAAACGTTCTGAACATTCCAGCAACTTCTATTGACATTCATAACACTTCAGTGAATTTCCAGCGATACTCCGACGACTTCCTGGTGATGTTAAACATTCTAGCGAGTCTCTGATGACACTCTGACGGAAGTCTGACGGTAGTGGGATGTAACAGAGTCTGTAAATTTAAAAAAATAAGATTTTTTGATAATAATTAAAAATATATAGAACTAATTGATACAAATATTTTGGTTTAAAATTAAATAAATTTTAAAGTTTATATATAAGACTTATGGGTAAGTTTCCCTTTCTTTTTAATAATAGGATGGACTTTGGTGGAAGCAGAAATTGGGCCGAGCCCAAATCAGTGAAGTTTTGGGTTAAAGACGGGACGAGTGGGTGTATGAAACGCGCGTTGTAAGGCCCGTTTGTGTGACTCCTCCCAACAAACCCTCTCATATCCTATCTGTACTTTTGTAACTCCCTGGCCTTGCTCTTCCACGTTGCCTCCCAAAGCTCTCACTTTTTCTCCCTATCTCTCTCCTTCCCAATTCACATTGCTAAAAAGAAATTATTTGAATCTTAAAAAAAATTCATAAATTAAATTTACAGTGAAATATTTTGAAAGTATTAAATTTTAATTTTTCTATACTTAATCATATAAAGATTAATTATCTTGTCATATTATTATAAATAAATTTAAAAAATAATATAGTTACATCGACTTAGACAGTCAAATACACACTCATAAAGAGAGTATGTGAAACTCACATGTATGTATATATGACCCATGTATTCACTCTCTATGTGTGTGTTTGCGAATATAAATGAGTATGATTATAACATTGCTCAAGTGACCTTAGAGATTTCAATTATAAATTTTTAGCATTTTTCATACTATAATATCGGTTACTCTCACACTCAAACATAGGTAGTTATTGTTATTCTAGAATATCACGTGACATCATTGATGTAGTGTTCTAATCAATATTGTAGCGAAAATTTCACTAGTGATACAATATTCATTCACTTTGTTAATTAGTTAACAAATAAACATGGGAGTCGTTTTTTAAATACACTCTTTTCTTTATCTTTTATTATAATGTAATTATGTATAATAAATGTATTTAAAATAAAATAAAGTGAAAATAATGACTCCCATAAAAAATAACTTAATATGTGTTAAAATTTTATCTAAACATTATGTAAGCAATTTCACATTATATTTAAAAATTATATAATAATTCTCTCCCAAACATATAGCATGCGGGGCTCACACGCTCACTCGATCTACGAGTGTATGGTTGGATGTGTTGCTATCATTTTTCCTTCACTTATTAATGGGCATTTGGGATTTTTTTTTTTTATTTATTTATTTATTTTTTTTTGGGGGTGTGTGTGTGCCTCTGTAGAATTTTTTTTTTTTAATGATTTTTTTAATTAATGTATTTGAGAAATTACTACATAAATTATATTTTCGTGAGAAAAAAAATTAATTTGACATTTAATTTTTCTAATTAATGACAAATAATTTAGTCATATTTTATAATAGATTTATGTTAGGGACCCAAATAAATTATCAATTTTTTTACTAAATCTCTCACATGAATGTGAGACTCACATAAACCCACACCCATGTAAGAGATTTGGTTAAAAATTTAATAATTTATTTGAGATTTATAGCATTTTCCTTTATAATGTCCCCATACGATCTCTATATATGGAGAAAAGTTAAGACATTTCCGTTATTTTCTCCTCTCTCCTCTCCCCTTAAATTCTCTGACACTAAGATAAGAGCAAGAGAGGCCTAGAAATTGCCGACGGCCTGATTAAGGTCAAACCACCGATCTCTAGAACAGCTGATGCAGAACAATTATAATTCATATTAAGGTATAAATAAAACTTGAATAATCTATATGTTACATTTTTGTTCTTTGTTTGCACAATTTTGCAAATGATAGTATAGATCTCATTTTTGGCAATCGCACAAAGTCTAAAACTCCAAACTAGAAGCCCCTTGGCTTGAGATCAATCTATCTATATATATATATATAACAATCTTAAGACAAATTGAAAAAAGACTTCTAAAATCCTAGCTAACCTAGCCGTCACATAATCATTGCAAAAATTTTGAGTATAGAAATAATAATTGTGGAAAATTTCAACAATTTTTCAATGATACATAATTCAGTTTTTTTATTTTTATTTTTTTGTTGATTGGAGAAGAGAAAAGAGTCAAACCTTTAATCTCCTAATAGATACAAAGATTCTGACTAATTGAGTTAGTTCCAAGTTGTTTAGTATTTTTTTTCACGAGTAATTGGAGTTGCATGTCATTCTTTCCAAATCATTTAAAGGAAGAGGTATTTGTGTGATTCAAGTGGGTTTAAAATGTTAAATCTGATTTATTTTTATATTTTTTTGGTAGATCTAGTAGGAGAAGATTCATTTCTTCAGTTCAATGAAATTAAGTAGAAATGAATCTGCAAGCTTCAAAAATGTTCTGAACTAAGCAATTTCAGCTGGACCAAAAACAAATTCCACCCTCTTGGGCTGGACAAAATTTAACAGGCCCGAAACAATTTAAGTTCAAGCCCAAAATTGACTTGAATACACAAGCATTCTCACTTCATTTTTCCAATGCGAGACGAGCCTTCATTAGCTACCTCGACTCTTCCAACTTGAGGAAGCCAACAAAAACACCAATTCCCCATTTATCCGGAACAAAAATACTAGAGATTTTAAAAAATTTATCAAAATTTCTACTAAATATCTCACATGAGTGTGGGACCCACATAGTATGAGTCTCACCCCCAGACATTTGGTAGATATTTTGGTAGAATTTTTGAGATCTCTAGCATTCCCCTATCCGGAATTCGTTTTGACATGCCATTTTCAAGGTATTAAAGCATGCACGGCAAAAAACACATTCCAACTTTAACCCGCGTATAATAACATTTGGGTCATGAATTTAAATTCATTTATGAAATTTCATTCATTTCCAACAATTATAAGCTCAGTAGTCACATAAGCATGATCAGTATGAGCTTGTTCATTTCACAGAGTCGGATAGCATTTGAATTTGCTTGTCATAATGGAGAAAGTAATTTATATAACCAAGTGATCAATTTCACCAAATTAGCAAAAAAAATCTTGTTAGTCTTGACAATTACCTCTAAGAATAAAATAAAATAAAAATTAAATCTATACTATTAAGTACACAAAGTTAACATTTTAATTGATGTTTTGAAACTTTTATTTTTCTGCAAGTCAAGTAAAATTTTATATTCCTAATTATCATTGGACATTTTTTAAAAGTTCACCAATAATTTTATAACCACTTGATAGTTAATACACAAAGTAATAATTGTTATTAACTACTACTTGGATTTTAAATTTGTAATTTATCTACATATTGTAGAAATAAAATTATATTTTCTTTATTTATATATTTTAAAATATTTATATAACACTCATTTGCGTAGCTAGAAAATGTGTATATATAAAAGGATGATAAATCTACTCTTATAGGTGTATTTCTCATTAAGGGTAGTGCTTGATTTGTTTTGATTTTAAAAATACGATTAATTAAATATATTAGTGATAAGTAGGCGTGGCTATTAACCTAATGGCCAACCCGATATTTTTGAAGATTTGATAAAATTATTTTGCTTATAAGTCTAGGTGTTGGGCTAAGATTTTGTACCTAATTCGGGCTGGGCTTCAGATAAAAAAATTCTAGCCTACCCTGCCCATTTTTAAAATATTAATTATAATTTTATATGATTTTAGTTATAAAATAAAGTTTAAAAAATATATAAAAGATAAAATAAAAAAAAAAGTATTTTTTTTTCTAAAGCTTAAATTAAAATATTTGTTAAAGATCATATCTTCTTTACCATTGAATTTTGTTAACCATCCAAATTCAAATAATAAATAGAAGGATTTAAATAATTTAGCTCTCGTTTGGCAAGTGACTTTTTTAGTCAAAAAGTCAAAAAGTTACTAAAAAAATCAAAAAGCCAACAACCCATGCCAAAAAGTCAAAAATTCTCTTTTCTCTCTATATTTTGCACATCTTTTCGTAAAAAGTCAAAAAGTCATCCCAAACATACTAGTGTTTTTTAACTCATATTTTAGCCAAATAGCAAAAAAGTTACTAAATTAGCATGTTTCCAAACGAGGCCTTAATACCCATTCAAGAAAAAAATAAAAAATAAAAAAATTAATACATCATATCTATTGGATTAAGTGGGCCAAATTTTTTTAGGACCAAGCTTAGAGTGGCTAGATTAAACTCAATGTCTGGTCAGCCCGAACTTTTGATGACACATATTCTCTTACTATATAATATAAGGGGGAATTTTATTGACACCAAAAAAATTAATTAGTATGCCTAATTTCTTAGTATTCTCTATTAAATTATTTAAATATATAACTTATTCTTAATATACTCTATGTTTATTCACAAACTATCCTTAATAATATACTATTTTAATTTTTATGGTATACCCAAATAATAAAGCCATCAGTGCTGAACAAGGTTATTTTGTTCGGATTTTCAAATCTGAACAAACTGAATTTGTTCGAATATGAAAATTCGAAAAATATTAACGTAAAATAGGTCAAATATTCGTTTTTACGTTAAAAAAAAACACAAAAAAAATAATAATTGTACTTTAATATTTATGTGAATACTTACCTCCTCTTTGATGGATTGCTTAAAAAAAAAATGTTTTGATTATTATTCTCATTCATTATTTGACTTTATTCAAACTTCCTTCTATTTGCAAATAACAACATAATAACAAACAATGAGGTTAATGATAATGGTGAATTTGGGTGGTGTGGAATGGAGTTTTGAAGTGAGTAAGAAGAAGAAGAGAAAATAATTGAAACTTTAGAGAACATGTATAAAAGCATTTCCGGCCTATATGCCAAGTTTTGATATGTCAAATAAAATTGAAGGTTAGAGTGACAAATTTGCATATGTCAATTTGACATATCTTGAAGCTTCCCAACCTATAAACTAAATTTTGTTATTTTATTATTGAAAGATAAATTAAAATATAATTATTTTTTACTTGAGCTAAGGGAGCATGTCAAATTTGAGGGGCTTTTTTCAAAATAAGCTAAAATACCAACCTATTTCCCAAACTAGGCCTAGTTTGGACGGATTTTCCAAAATAAGTTGAAACGCTATTACAAACCACGCTTTCACCGTTTTTATGGCCCTGCCACGGAAAATTTGTGAAATTAAACCACGCTTTTAATTAAGAAAGCGTGGTTACAAACCACGCTTATAAGGAAATCTGTTTTTGTAAAGAAATCGTGGTTAAAAACCACGCTTTTAAATAAAATTATTTTGTAACCAAAATATAAGACAAATAGGAAGGTAGCTCAAATGGTAGTGCTCCTCATTTCCATATAAGAGGTATGGGGTTCAATCCGTCACATCTCCAAAAATTTGAATTAAATTTGAAAAAAGCAAGTGTTTGGAGATGTGAAGGATTGAACCCTATACCTCTCCTATGGAAAGGAGGAGCACTACCGTTTGAATTACCTCCCTACTTGTCTTATATTTTGGTTACAAAACAATTTTATTTAAAAGCGTAGTTTCTAACCACGCTTTCTTCACAAAAACAGATTTCCTTAAAAGCGTTGTTTGTAACCACGCTTTCTTAATTAAAAGCGTGGTTTGTAACCACGCTTTTACGATTTCACAAATTTTCCGCGGCAGGGCCACAAAAACGGTGAAAGTGTGGTTTGTAATAGCGTTTCAGCTTATTTTGGGAAATCCGTCCAAACTAGGCCTAGTTTGAGAAATAGGTTGGTATTTTAGCTTATTTTGGGAAAAAAACCCCAAATTTGGCATGCAAACCTTTGCCAAATCCATGTCATGTTTGACATACGGGGTGGAGCAAAAATTTGAGCTCAAATTTGATTGTTGATGTGCCATGTAGGATTTGGCATATAGGTTAGAGATGCTTTAAGTGATTATGGTGTATCATGAGAAAATAACAATATTTTAATTTAGAATTTAATATGTGTTATCTGTATTAGTAAATTTACATTAGGGTATAATAAATGTTCGTTTAAGAAAAACTTTTTTAGCCTGATTTTTTGACTTTATGGCTATTTTAAACTGGCTAAAAAAGTTCTGTTTGGAATAAATTTTGATTTTTTTGTAATTGATTTGATAGTTGTGAGAAAAAAGAAATGACATGATTATTGATTTGGATGTGATATTTTGTCTTATGTTAACTTTTTAATCTATTTGATCTTTTTGTGCACTAAATTAGCCCGACCTATACCTCAAACAACCCTAAAAACTCAAATTTCAAAATTTTAATTGGGCATACAAAATTATTTTTTGAACACAAAGAGAATCAACCATAGTATACTGGCCGGTCCTACTTTTTATAGTTATTCTCTTCTTAGTCCTGAATATTGATGTTGTGCACCAATAGATCCTAGAGTCTTTTTTTTGTACTTGTTCTACCCCTATTTTGTTTTCCCCTATTTTGGCGCGTTTTTATTTGATTTTTGCCATCAAAACACTGTGATGTGAGTTTGGGTTTGGGTTTGGGATTTGAATTTCTATGGAATTTCACGATTTGTTAATGCATTATTGTGGAGCTTCGTAATTTGTGATTTCGTGCTTGGTGTATATTTGGATTTTGCGATTTGCGATCTCATGGAGGGAGCTCGATTTGTGATTTGTTTTTTATAAATCTATGAATCTTCGTGTTTTGTGATTTCGCGTTTGGTGTATAGTTAGATTTTGTGATTTGCAATTTTGTAGAGGGAGCTCGACTGATATGTTTGATTTTGATTTCAATTTCGATGTTTTGGTGTTTTTTAGTTTGAGTTTGTGATTTTGATTTTGTTTGTGATATTGTTGTTATTCTATTGTTTCTGCGATTGAATTTGTATTTTAATCATGATATTAAAAGTTTTGAGATATGTATATATAAAGAATATTCAGCTTGTTTGTTTTCATTTTTCAGAAAACACTTTTCAGAAAATTCTATTTTCTTATTTTCCATATTTTTTTGTTTTTACTGAATTGTTTTAATATTTTAAGCAATTTTTTTACTTTTTAGACACACCTAACATAAATACACCTAAAAAGTAAAAAAATTATTAAAAAAAAATCTTTTAAAAATTCACTAAATACCAAAAATACAAAAAAAAATACAAGAATTCAGTACATTTTTTGTATTTTTATGTATTTATTAATTTTTTAAAATATTTTTTTACAAATTTTTTACTTTTTAGATACATCTAACTAAGGTGCATCTAAAAAAGTAAAAAAAATATTTAAAATTTAAAAAATATTCACTAAAAACAAAAGAATACGAAAACCAAAAAACTCAGTTTTCAAAAAACTTAATCCAGAAAACTCAAACCAAACACACTGATTAGAATTTTTTGTTTTTTGGTTACGAAATTGTTTTGGTTGAACACAGGTGTTGGTTTGTGATTTTCTACAGTGATAATTTTGTCACTGAGTAGTTTGGGGGTGTTGTTGGATCAACTTTTTCAACACTGATAAATTTATTAGTGAGTATAGAATAGGAGATGAAAAAGTTGCATAATATAATGATAAGATTCAAATCGAGTTACCATGCCCAATAAGTGTAAGCCTTATTCACTGTTCATGCTCTTGGTCTTAGGTAGTGTTAATTGTTAAATTTATCACTGTTGGTTTTTGGATGTGTTTGAGTTGGTTGACACTTTTATCATTGTATTAGATTTTGTTTTAGGTTGTTTGAGTCGTTTGTTGAAATATAATTGTTGTTTGTTGCAGGATTTATAGTGATGGAAAATTCTTTGTTTCTTATGTACAAGTTTAGAAGTGTGACATTGGTTATCAAGTATAATGATTGTAAATCAAAGTACAAAACATGCAGCGGATAAAATGTTTAGATCATACCTCTTTGATGATAGAACCTCGTGGATAAATCACGTGCTTCTAGAGTCTGATAAACCAACCCAGCAGTGAAGTGATATCACAGATTGAATATCACCCACACAAATCACAGTGCAAATGACTTGATCGTTGTTTTTGGGAGAGAGTCAGTATATGGGTAGAAAACATATCTCCATGATAATGTTACTTGATCAGCATTAAAGAAATTCACTATAGAAATTCATCATGTAATAGAGACTTGATTTAAAACTTGCGATCGAGAATCAGGAGAGAAGATTCGTAGAGACGCATGAAATCATAGAAAGAATTAAGGTTGACCGACAATTAAAAAATTATCTAATGAATCAAGAACACCAAGTGAATGAGTGTCCACCTAATAGTAACGAGACATATGATTGTCTTATTTGAAAAATTCTTGATAAAATTTTTTTGTGGTGTATACTTTTATTAATAAATGGATAATAAATAAATATCCGTCTATTAGTAAAAGTGCACATTGTGTTATCAAACATAGCAGATAATTTCTCAAATTAGTTTGGATGACTTTTTCTCTAGCCTACTGATTAGAGGTGAGGGGAATTGCATTTCACATCATTTTCAGACAGCTACACAATCACAAGCCCAACTTTATTGCACCACCAAAGCTGCCCACCATATAGGTCACCATTTTAATCTGTGATATGAGCCTTTGATATTTCTAGATGTTGATAGAAACAATTAAATCCAATCCAAAGGGCATTGGAGGGTCCATCTTAAAAGAAAAAAAAAAAAAAAAAAAAACCACCTTTATCAAAAACTTTTTGGTCTGCTTTTGATTATTCTATCTATGCAAACTAATAATAAAACAAACTCTAGGTTATTAGATATTTTTCAACTACCAAAATTCGGACATGTGAGGGGTCAAAACTCAACAAGGGCAGCTTTAGCTGAGCGTTGAATTGAAGGTAACAAAATGAGATAAAGATTGTGTAAAAAAACAAACAACCCATTTAGGTATTAAAAAGACGGTTCAAAAAGACACAACACTGACTAATAGGTGAACTTTTTCTACTTTGATTTGGGGTGACTAGTCCATATCCTTTACGTAGAAATTTAATGTATAAAGAGAAATGATTGTATTATTGATTGTTGTATATTGATGTATATGTCTATTACAAATGGTTCCTTATATAGATGTAGGTGTAGTGGAGTAGGTGGTGGTAGGTGAGGAGTAGGTGAGTGTAGGTGAGTGTAGTAGGTGAGTGTGTGGTAGGTGATGGTAATATCCTCCTTGAGTTTGCGGGGGGCTGGTTAAAATTTTACCATCACCTACC
>NW_021027054.1:797208-809912 GCF_004153795.1 Camellia sinensis
CTTGTGCGGGCTATTGCTGGGTCTAATTACTCCTAGATCTAGTAATTCTTTAATCTGTGTTCTAAATTCTTCTATGTCTGCTGGTGTATGATCTATTTGTGCTGAGGTAATCCTATAATCTTTGTTTTTTATATCTAGACTAGCTAAGATTTTATTTCTTTCCCAATATTTCATGGGTTGTTCTCCTAAAATTTCTGTTGTTTCAGCTAATCTTATTATCTCATCTAAATCATTTTCGGTTCTCCTGTATATTGGTTTTTTCTTTATTTTTCTTATTTTTGCAAAAATTAATTCTAAATTAGCTGGTTGTTTAAAATCTTCTAGGTTCCAATAATCTTCCTTATTTTCAAAATCAAATTCTTCTAAATCATAATTTTCTGTATCTAAATTTTCTAAAGACGTATTTGCTATCTCATTAGGTATGTATTTTTGGGCTAGGTCGGGAAAAATATTTCTACTTGGAAATAAAAAACTAGCTGGAACTGAATCTACTCCTATGGTACCACCACGCTTCGCACGCAACTCTGAGGAATGGGCGATGGTGCTAAGGGCATAAGCCGTGGGGGTATGGACAGTTCGCTTAAAGAAACTAATGTTGTTTTGGCTGAGTAACATGCCACCTTGTAAGCTAAGGATGAAATTAAGTCCTAAGATGAAAGGATGATTTTGTCGGGTATTTCCAATCCAAACCTGAGGTAAAGGAAACCATTCTATATGCTGATCTTGAGAACCTAGATGATAAAAACTAATCTGTGCTCCATTGATGCAATGTGTGTATATCTGTTTAGTGCTGTCTGCTATACTAACTAAAGCTGGGGTTGTTAAAGTCGTGCTCCATCCTGGGGGAACTACTTGTTGTTCAATATATGATTTACTAGCTCCTGTATCTATCATGGCATCTATACTAAGGGTTTTTGCTGCAAACTTGAGTACACAAGAGATCTCGACTAAATTCGGTTTAGGTATAACCGGATAATTAAATGGTAAGGATGTAGTATCTGGTTGGGCTTTAGAATATTGACTAAAGGGTTGAGAATCAACTGGGTTGACTAATTCTAATGAATTCATATGCTCTTCAATCAGTTTGTCTTTTAAAGGGCACTTATTGTGAAATTGTTCTAGCTGCTGTTTAAGTCGTCTATTTTCTAATTCTAAACATTCTATGTCAAAACTAGTCTTAGTTTCTATCTCGTGTATTTGAATCTTAAGTTCTCTTACTTGTAGTTCTAATTCTCTAATTGTTAAATGTAATTCTCTGCTTTCTAAACTATGATCTTCTTTAGTATTTCCTAAGGCTATCTTATGTGTCATATTTAATTTTTCTAGACAGACTATACAATAGGTTATACTGCATAATAAACATTGAGCTCGTTTATCTTTAGCTGGAAACCAATTACAATAGCTGCATCTAGTGGTATCAAATCCTAATCCTATTTGAAAGTTATGCTGACATTCAGTATCTGCATTGCATTCCATCATAAAGAAAGTATCTTGGGAAGGTGTTAGTCCTATTTCTTGGTTGAGTTGTCCTAAAAGATTATCTATATTAGTATCACTTTCTGAATCACTATCTGAACTTATGGCTTCTATTTGATATTCATAATTGCTGACTATACTATATACTTCTGAATCATCACTAGTTATGCTAACTATATCTTCTTCTAAGTCTTCTATAATATGTAGTCTTTCTATCTGTTTATTAGTATTTGGTCTTTGTCTTTTTGGGTAGTTCTTTGCAAAATGATTGGGTTCTCCACATATAAAACAATTGGATTTTTTACTGTTGGGTTTTCTGACATATCTTTGTTTTCTCTTGTCTTTTTCTTCCCTAGGTAATTTCTTATAATTTGTCCTATTAAAAGTTCTACTTTTTCTAATGAATTTTTGTTTTTTCCATGGTTTTCTATATTTTTTCTTCCAATATTTTTCTTTTCTATATTTTCCATATTTTTTGTATTTTTTCCTATTATGTTCATCTTCATATTGCTAAGGAGTATATATTACACTGCTACAAAAGCCGTAACTTTGTTTTTTCAAGTCTTTCTGTATTTTAACTTCTATACATTTTTCTCTGAGCTTATAAAATGTAAAAACTATTCTAGGTCCTATTCCTAAAGTTTCTCTTATTCTTAATTCTCTGGTGGCTATTCTCGCTGGTAAACTTGCATAATAAATTGCTCATTTGTTTTCTATCTCTCTTCTTAATTCTCCTGGTAATTTTCTAAAATATTTATTTCCTATTTCTTCATCAAAACTTTTTCCAGTTCTTGCTGCTATGGCTAAGTATTCTCTACTAAAAGGTACAATATATTTCCAACTTCCTAATGTCATTTGGCCTAACTCGGTTAATGCTACGCTTTGAGCGGAGTCATTTCCTCTAGAAGGATCATATCCTATAAGTATTTCTTTAATAAAATTTGTAAAATTCCACGGGTTATTTCCTAATTCTTTGAGCTGTTTAATTGTTTCTTCATATTTTCCCTTGAAAGTTAAATAAATATTATAAGCTGAATATCCTCGAAGTGTCTCCATATATTCCCACATATCTGTTGATTCATAACGGCTAGTCATCCATGCTTTTACTGCATCTTTTTCCCATCTTTCTATTACTTCCTGCCATATCTGAGGGTCGAATCTAGCTAAATCTAAAAGGGTTCCTTGATTATGGACTGGCTGTAATTGTATACTCATATCTAGTGGTCTATGCTTTCCATGAAACTTATAGCTTTTATCTGGGTCTGCGTGACTACGTCCTGAACTGGCTAATGGTCTTCTTCCTCCTACTGCATACTATATTGGTTCTATTGGATCTTCTACAGTTGGTTGTGGATTATTGGTTCCTGAGCTTTCTGTATTCATATAAAAAGTTTCTTCTAGGTTGGATTGTTCTGGTATTCTAAATATTTTGCTAGGATGTATATTATCTTCTATGATATCATCTACATATTCCGTATGAAATTCTTGATCCAAAAATGACACTGCTTCGTCATGGGTATCTCCTCTGGCTAAGTATTCATAATATCTAGCATCTAGTATTTTATTCATGTCTTCTAGGGTAAATTTTTCTAAATCTATCTCATCAATATTATATATCTTATTTTGTGATATAGTTTTTTCTTCTGTCATTACGTAAAGCTGATTTATTTCACTACGATTATCTTGATTTTCTTCCCTATCTATACTACTAAATTCATCATCTTCAGATTTTTCTAGTGCTACATAAGTATACTGAGTAAATCTTACTGCATAATTTCCATCTGCTGTCTGGTATAATAAATTATCTTGAGGGGCTAATCTCTTTTGTCCTAGAAAATCTCCTAGTTTCCAATCTAGTGTTGCATTGTCTTCAGAATTAAATTTTTTAGCTGGTAGTGCTTTTATTCCTTTTGCGCCTAATAATTTAACTATCTGATCATTAGTAAGTCTATAGTGAGTATTGCTTTCTGAGACTGCTAGACCTAAAAATCCTGTGCAAACTAATAAATTCTTTTCTCCCTTTTTCATTTTATATCCTCTACTCTTTATTCCTATTTTTATCTTTTTATGAAAGGTCGAGGTTGGTAGTAAAAAGTTTGGTGTAAAATAAACTATTCCTCCTTTTGAATTCATATCTAGTTCATAACTTCTTAAAATACTTTGTCCGACATCATTAAACCTATCATCATAGAGACATATAAACACTTTAGTTCCTAAATTTTCTCTGGTTAAAGCCTTAACTCCTACCACTACTAATCCTAAATGAGTCATTTTAAGGTGTTCATTTACTGCATATTTATAGCTTTCTCTTTCTATTAAATTTAGCTCTATTTTCTCATCTTCTTGAGTCACGCTAATCATTCGTTCACCATAATGTTTAAATAAATATTGTTTTTTATGAATCTTACCTAGCTTATACACATATTTAGCTGGAATTAACTCTAACTTTTCTTTTTAAAATTTTTCTATCTGCTGTTCTACATCTATAAATTCTTCTACTTTAACATCTTCATCTTCATTACGCTTTTTACTACTACTCCATTTTATTAGCTGTTTGAACATTTTTATTTTCTGTAAATTCTATACGCTGGTTTCCTGGGTAATTTAAGCTTTTCAAAATATCTAGCAATATCTTCCTCGTTTACTTGAGATTGAGGTTTGTTGGATTGTCCTTCTATTCATTTTCCTTTCTGAAGTACTATTTTTTCTAAAGACGCTAGACGATTTTCTAAGCTATGTAGTTGTTCTGATAGGTATTCAAGTTTTTCGCACAATCGAATTAAAAATAAAATTTCTATATTATTTTGTCTTGCTGATATTTTATCTGATTGATTTATTCCTTGATAAGTACTAATTCCTTCCGGGTTATTATGAAAATCTTCTGCTTGTTTTAAAATAGTCTGGTAATCTCTATTAGCATTCTTATCACTACTCATAAACTAAGGCCTTACAAGTTGTTCTAAAATTTCTAATTTTTGTTTTAAATTATCTTGAATTTGATTAATTTGTTCTATTTGTTTAGCTATTTGATTTGTAGCTGAAATTAGTGTTTCTATTTCTAGCTTAGTAGGAAATTTTTCTAAATTTAAATCTATTCTTTTTTGTAGGATAGAACTACACTGATCTTGGATATAATCTAATTTTTTATCTTGATCTTTAATTATACTACGATTATTACGGAGATGATCTATAGATGAAATAAAAAGATTACTAATTTCATCTATGTCTTTTTTAATATTTTCTGCAAAATTAATCTAATAATCTATGATGCTATTTAGCTGAGGATTATGTTCACTATGAAGCTGATGTGTAAAAGTCTCTTCAAAATTACAACGGAAATTATTTTTATTTATGCTAAAGCGACGGTTATGGCTGCTGAGTTCTAAATCTAGATACTCTACTTTTTTCATATACAAAATTAACTCCTATTTTAAAATTATTACAAGCTACTATGATATGAAATTTATAACTAAAATCTCCAAAAATAAAAACTACTCTATTACCATAAGCAAAATGCATAAACTAATTTAAAATGTCCTAAAACCGAACACTGCTCTGATACCAATTTTTGTGTGTGGGGTTGAGTTAGTGGTTTACCACTATTTTGAAATTGGGCTGAGAATTATCTGACTAATTCTACAGTTATGCTACTAGATCTTCAAGTTGTTGTATAGCTATTTTTAAGGCTTCTTGTTCTACGATTAGCTGTCTATTTATTTGAGAAATTTTTAAACTGTAATTTTCTAGGGATCTGCCAGACGCTAATGATAAAAGAAACTGATTTTTTTAACTGTAATTTTCTAGAGATCTGTTAGAAGCTAATGATAAAAGAAACTGATATCTAAATTTTTGATCTTCTAATTCTTGTATTAGTTCAGTACTAATTTTAATTTTAATTTTATTTCTAAGGTCTTCGTCTAAGGGCATATACTTTTCTTTATTTTTTGAAATTTAATTTTTATTTCTAAAGTCTACGTCTAAGGGCATACAAATTTTTGATTTTTTGAATTTCTTATATGGACAATATTTCCTTAATATTTCTACTCGGATTGCTCTCCTTTTATTCTAAAATTCTTTTCTATGGTAAAAACTATTTTTAAGAAATGTTTGTTTTCATTACATGTACTCCCACCTTGAGATTAAGCCTCGTTCAACATAGTATATTTTTATTTCCCATTTTTTACTTTTCCCTTCCCGCCTACAATTCGCCCTCCAACGCCTAACCACAACTCATACGGGCTCTTCAGCTAAGGTCACTCAGTAACAAAATAGAAAACTGAAGATACTACGAAGGTTCAAAGCATGGAATATTAATGAGCAAACAAGCATTCCATAAATTTAGTTTTTCCAAAAGAAAATAAATTTTTAGAATAGAAGAGTTACCTTTTCAAAATATTTAAGGAAAAAGAGAAACTACTCACACTTCATATTAATAAGAAATATACTTACAAAGATTATATTACAGACTCTGAAACTCTGAAAAACTTAATACACTGAGGGTTTTTGAGAGGGGTTGGAAAATTTACAACGCAGAGTGAAGTGGTATTTTTCATTCTGCCTTCTTCGTTGGCATGCAAGCCAATTTATACACAAAGTGGATACATACAAGTTGAAATAATCCAAAAACTTTTGTCAAAGTTCTATCAAAGAAAACAAAAAAGTCTAAAGGCTATTTTACCTAGACCATAGACTTTTACATAGACTTCCTAGATTCAAACAATAATATCTATGCCATAAATGCATAGATTTGGACGTAAGTTATTATTATGGATAAAATTTTATCAATAAAGGATTAGGATAATGATATCGGGTACTGCTTTGGGCCCCATCGCATATCATTCAATCCTCATTTTTGACAAAATTTTGACACTATAATTTATTACAAGACACGTATAAAGATTTTCACAGCTTTTCTTTAATAAAGCAAGATAAGAAATATCCACTTTATTAAAGTAGTGAGTGAAGGAAAATCCTTATCACTGACAGACTCAAATAATTACAGACACAAAATATTTGCAAAATCTTTTTGTCGTGCATTTTTTCTGATATCTGAGGAGAATCCTTATCTTCTATGGATTTTTTCTTCTTTTGCTGGAGTGCCAATTATTGATGTCGACCCTTGGAGTGATTCTTTCAAAGTTGGTTATTCGTGGAAAATTTTCAAAATGTAAAGAGTCAAGAAATAATCTACTACAACATGTTTAATATATATAGAGTCTTGTAGTGGGACCCCCTGCTTTTTTTAAGTAAACAAAATATTATAAAATCACAACAATGAACTAAACCACACAACATAAACAGAAAGGCTTAAATAATTTGTTACCACAAAATTAAGTAAATTTATCACTGTGATCAAAATTTTATCACTCCATATCAAAATTTATCACTGCATTGCAAAATTCATTACTCAGTTAAGCAAACAGAGGTTATACACTAATAAAACTTATTTCTTGAATAATTTCCTAGAATAGATGAGATGCCGTGAAGATCACAAAGAATTTTTTTCATTAAACAATACATAAATATCTGGAAAAAAAAATAACAAATACTATGTATTACTTACATGGCAACTTGAAATGAATATGAATGATGTTATTCCTTGTTTTTGTGCAAGTAAGTGTTCTGCATATGCGTCTATTACTTGTGTTGAAAACAAAAAACAAAATAAGGAATTAATATAAATCGAAAACTAAAATGTTATTTTAATGAGTTATAAATTCAATTTACAATGCCTACCAAATCTTCACCTTTCAATATTTTGTCAATGTCATTTAAATAGACATAGGTTGCATGGTCAGCACCTTTTGTCAATGTTATAGCAAATTTTATTACTAAAGTAGGCAAAGTAAGCAAATCTGTCATTGTATAGCAAATTTTATCACTAAATTAGCAAAAGTAAGCAAATTTATCATTATATAGCAAATGAACATGAAGATATGATTATTATGAAGTTGAATATTACTGATAAATTAATACTGTATGTACATATTGAAAATAGTTTCAAGTCGAATCTTATCACTTAATTATAGTTATGAAAGAATAAGGAAAGCAAATCCATCATTATAACAAATTTTATCACTCAATTAGGCAAATTAAGCAAATCTATTTTTGCTATAACAATTTTTATCACTGAATTAGGCAAAGTAAGGAAATTCGTCATTGCATAGCAAATGTTATCACTCAATTAGGAAAATTAAGCAAATCTATAATTCTTATTGCAAATTTTATCACTGAATTAGGCAAAGTAAACAAATCTGTCATTGTATAACAAATTTATCTGCCATGGTCTAAAAAAGCTAAAAAGTCAAAAAGTCACTATCCTATTTAAGTCACATCATCTTATTTAAGTCACATCACTTCTCTAACACATCACTTCAAACCCAACCCATACCCAACCCATATTTCATAAAAAGTCAAAAAGTGCACTTATTTAGATCATCCCAAACTACCCCTAATCACTGAATTAGCAAAAGTAAACAAATTCATCATTGTATAGCAAATGAACATGAAGATATGATTATTATGAAGTTGAATATCACTGACAAATTAATACTGTATGAAACACATTGAAAATAGCTTCAAGTCAAATTTTATCACTTAATTATAGTTATGAAAAAAGAAGGGAAAATGAGTACGATTCACGTTTGATTGACATGTTTGTTGAAGATTAACTAAACAGGGAGAGTAGATGTCCGAATCGGAATATAGATTGAAATGGTGGAAGATTTGTTGGGGATCTGTTCAGAATCGGTATGAAAACAATTGCCGATTTCTTTGGAAACGATGGGAGATTCGTCGAAAATCTCTTTGTTTGTTTCGATTTCCAAATCAAAAATCGCCTCAGAATGGTTTCCAAATCTTCACAGGTTCGTCTGCAACAAAATCCTTGAAAAGGCGCGTGTGTGTCACGCGTGCAAGAGAGAGCTCGTGATGGCTTCTTTGCTTCACGCGTGTGGTGTGATATTGAGGGGTAAAATTGGAAATGGAAATAGGACAGGACTTGACTGGTATTAACCTATTTCCATGGGACCGGCTAGTAAGTCCCCTAGTATAAGCCTGCTTCAAACTCGGTCTGGCCCAAGATTTGTCCATTCCTAACAAGAAGTACAAATCATTGTTTTAAATCATTATTTTTTAGGTAATCTACTAATCAATCCACTTTTTTCAGACTTATTACTCATTAGGTCCTGACTTAGAGTCTTATGCGCACATAAGTCTTGTTGTAAATTTTTTCTTCTAGTTTTGCCCATGTTGCCCTAAATAATGTTTTTATGCTATTGTAGACACCCCATTTTTGACCGACCTTAAGACTCAGACGTCACCGATTGAGCGCTCGGTGATGACGCATATTGTGCTCGTTCTGAGGTTGTGGAGTCTCGGCTGAGGGCCTTGCCTCCGGACTTCGGGGCTCTTTTACGCTTTGCCTCGGTTTACGAACCAGGTCCTATTTTCTCTATTTTCTCTTCCTGAAGGGAGTGAGAGGTCTCTTAGACCATCTCTCAGTGGCCGAAGGATGCGTTTCGTGGTCGTAGGCCACTTTTCCCGTTTGGAGACCAGTTTCTGATTTTCGGAGCCGTCGGCCGCGCGCCTCGGTTCGGGACCACTTAACTACCTACGTTTGCTCCGATTTTTGGTACACACCTTGTTTCCTCTCCCTAGAGGGACACTGTGGCCCAGGAGACCACCTTCGGGGTCGCACGCCACTTCCGGCGCTTAACAGTCAGTTTTCGAGGCCCCCGGCTACGCGTTTTGGCCCCTGAACCCTCGTTTTGCATCGATTAGGGTTCATTTTTGGCATGGACCCTAGTTTCATTGTTAGAAAGGTGGTAGTACGGTGGGAGACCACCTTTTATTCTTGGAGACCACTTTTCTTTTCGCTGCCCGATTTTCTTGTTAGAGAGGTGGTCTCCCTCACTTTTGGCCCATAATTTCTGGTCTCCCATACCACCATTGTGTTGCATTCATCTGGGAGGCCACCTATTTGGTATGGCGAACCACCTTTGGTGCTTGACCCTTTTGACCCCTTGGTCTCCCTCACTTTTGAGCCACATTTTCTGGTCTTCCATACCACCACTTTGTCGCATTCACCTGGGAGGCCACCTTTTTGGCATGGCCGACCACCTTTTCTTGTTGACCCTTTTGACCCCTGGTCGGCCGACCAGGGGAAGTGGTCGACCGACCACTTGAACTAGTCGGCCAGCCATCTCCTTTTTGGCCTTCCTGAGTTGCATACAGCTGTGCCAGCTGGGAGGCATTTGCCCCATCCTCCGGGATTTAACCCTTTTTGTTTGTCTTCTTAAGGAAGCTTTGGCCCTTTTTGCTTAGCTTCTAAGAGAAGCTTGACCTTTTGTCAAGCTTCTTGAGGAAGCTTGACCCTTTTGGTTCCTCAAGAAGCTTGCCCATTTTGGTTTAGCTTCTTTTAGAAGCTTGGTCCCTTTGTTTGAGGCTTCTCCAAGAAGCCTTGGACCTCTTCTTCTATAAGAGAGGCTCTCTTCTCCATTTGCAAGGGTTGAACATTTTTGGCTGAGGCATACATATACTCTCCCTCTATATCTCTACATCCAAGCTCCATAGCTCCATGGTTCTTGGCCATTTGCACTACACCTCCAAGAACAACACCTCCACTACCATCCTAAGTACCTTGGAGCTATTTTTCAGAGGTTGAGGGCTCACTTTTTTGGTCCAGAGCTTGCTGCATTGCTATGCTACAAGGAAAAACCAGAAACCAGAGGTGGAAACTGGTCGGTCGACTAGATTTTCTGGTAGGCCGACCACCCTCTTTGGTCTCCACCACAAAGGGTGGTCAGCAGGTGGTCTCCCATGCTAATAACTGGTCGGTGGCCTTCCCAAGGTGGAGTTTTAGCCTTCTGGAGCTTTGTGCAAGTTTCTGAGATCAATTGCAAACAAGGGTGAGGCGAGGTATCGCGATGGACTTTACCGATAAGGCGACTCGAGCATGCATGCATCTTTCATCATTCAGAACAAAGCCGAGGCAGTCCATTACTTGTAGTATTGCATGCTAGTTTATTCGCTTTTCTAGTTAATTTGTTAATTAATTAGGGTTTTGTAATATTTAATTAGCTAGAGTAGTTAATTATTTATTCGGACTGCATTATTTATTTGGACCCTCCGAGAGAGGGCCAATTGTTGTAATAAGTGTGCGTGTGTGTGATGTAAGGAGCCTTCATGTGCATGCTTCCTAGCCTAATTTCAGGCCCTTTTTAGTGAGTTTTAGGGCCTCATAAACTCTATCCAGAGGTGGTTTTGCCATTTTGTATGTCCATTAAAGGCATATTAAGGCAATAACATGGCATGCAGGAATGCAAAGTACCAATTAGGCCCGGCTATTCCCAAAGGAATGGCCATGTGAAATCTACAACTCACAAGTATTCACTCGAATTGAAATACCAATGGCAGGTTAGTATGATGCGCCGAGCCCGGTGCATGCAAACAGATGAATGAATGCAAACATGCTATCATAAGTATGCTAAATGTGAAAACATTGCCCTAAACTAACCATCATCAAGCTGATAAATAAAAGGAGAAAGACCGTGAGGTAGAAGACATACATCACAACACACGCACACTTGATTACAATTGGTGCCTCGCCTCGGAGGGTCCGAATAAAATAATACAGTCGAATAATAATAAAGCTACTGCTAATCTAATTAAAATTTTCAAAACCCTAATTAATCAACAAATTAGCTAGAAAAGAAAATAAATTAGCATGGCAAGCAATGGACTGCCTTCAGGCTGCCATTCGAATGAATGAAAGTTATGCATGCTCGAAGTCGCCTTGCCGGTAAAGTTCCAGGTCGCGATGCCTCGCCTCACCTTGTTTGCAATGATCTACAGAGAACGTGTGACCCCAAAGCTCCAGAAGGCTGACTGCTACCTTGGGAAGGCGCAGCCGCACCAGTTATTAGCATGGAGACCACCTGCCGACCACCCTTTGTGTGGAGGACCAAACAGGGTGGTCGGCCTGCCAGAAAATCTGGGTCGGCCGACCAGTTTCCACCTCTGGTTTCTGGTTTTTCCTGGTACGCACAGCAATGCAACAAGCTCTGGACCAAGAAAGTTAGCCCTCACCTCTGCAAAAATAGCTCCAAGGTACTTAGGATGGTATGAGGTTGTGTGCTGGAGGTGTAGTGCAAATGCCAAGAAACCAATAGAGCTATGGAGCCCTTGGATGTAGAGAATAGAGAGAGAGTATATGTATGCCTAGCCAAAAAAATGTTCAACCCTTGTAAATGCGAGAGGAGAGCTCTCTTGTAGAGAGAGTACCCAAAGGCTTCTTGAGAAGCCTCAAGCAAAGGACAAGCTTACTAAAAGAAGCTTAACCAAAAAGTCAAGCTTCTTGGAGGAAGCTAGACCAAAAGGGTCAAGGCTTCCTCAAGAAGCTTGAAAAAAGCGTCAAGCTTCTCTTAGAAGCTAAGCAAAAAGGCCAAAAGCTTCTTAAGAAGAACAAACAAAAGTTAAATCTCGGAGGATGGGCAAATGCCTCCCAGTTGGCCACAGCTGTATGCAACTCCGAAGGCCAAAAAGAGATGGTGCCGACCAGTTCAAGTGGTCGCCGGACCACTTCCCCTGGTCGGCCGACCAGGGGTCAAAGGGTCAACAAAAAAAGTTGGTCGGCCATGCCAAAAAGAGGGCCTCCCAGGTGAATGCAACACAGTGGTGGTATGGGAGACCAGAAAATGTGCTCAAAAGTGAGGGAGACCACCTCTCTAACAAGAAAATCGGGCGGCGAAAAGAAAAGTGGTCTCCAGACGAAAAGGTGCGTCTCCCACCATACTACCACCTTTCTAACAAATGACTGAGGGCCTCCATGCCCAAAAATAAACCCTACCCGACCAAAAACAAGTTCGGAGGCCAAAACGCGCAGCCGCGGCCTCAAAAACTGACTGGTTTAAGCGCCGGAAGTGGCGTGCGCCCCGAAGGTGATCTTCCCGAGCCACAGTGTCCCTCTAGGAGAGGGAAACCAAGGTGTGTACCAAAAATCGGAGTCAAAACGGAGGAGTAAGCGATCCGACCAAGGCGCGCGGCGACGCTCTAAATCAGAAACTGCGTCATCAGAACGCGTGCGAATACAAGCGTCTACAGACCACGAAACGTTAGCCATATCCGCACTAGAGATAGGTCTCGAACCTCTCACCTCCTTCGGAAGAGAAAAAGTAGAGAAAACAGGACCTGGTGACGCAAACTGAGCAAAAGCACAAAAGAGCCCC
>NW_021027054.1:809937-829917 GCF_004153795.1 Camellia sinensis
CATAAACTAGATTTAAAGATCCTAAAACCGAACATGGCTGCTCTAGATACATTATTTATTGTGTGCGGGGTTGAGAGTGGTGTTACCACTATTGTTGAAATTGGGCTGAGAATTACATGACTAATCTAAGCAGTTGCTACTAGGGATGCTTACAAGTGTTGTTAGTGTGCATAGGCTATCTGTTTAAGGCTTCTTGTTCTACGATTAGCGCTATTTTTTGAGAAATTTAAACTGTAATTTTCGTAGGATCTTGCCGAGACGCTAATGACTAAAGAAATGATTTTTTTTTAACGTAATTTCGTAGAGATCTGTTAGAGAGCTATGATAAAGAAACTGATATCTATAAATTTTTGATCTTCTAATTCTTGTATTTGTTCAGTACTAGATTTTAATTTTTAATTTTATTGTCTAAGGTTCTTACGTCTAAGGTGCAGTATACTTTTCTTTATTTTTTGAAATTCTAATTTTTATTCTCCTAAAGTCTACGTTAAGGGGCATACAAATTTTGATCTTTCTGAATTTCTTTATGGACAATATTTCCTTAATACTTTCTTACTCGGGATTGCTCCTCCTTTTATTCTAAAATTCTTTTCTATGGTAAAAACTATTTTAGAAATGTTTGTTCCATTGACATGTACGTCCACTGGATTAAGCCTCGGTCAGCATAGTCATTTTTATTCGCATTTTTACTTTTCCCTTCCCGGCTTAACAATTTCGCTGCCCTCCAACGCCTAACACAAACTCATATCGGCTCTTCAGCTAAGGTCACTCAGTATACAAATAGAAAAGTGAAGATACTACGGAAGGCGACAAAGGGCGCCCAAAAATGGAAAATACTTAAAATGAGCAAGAAAACAAAAGCTTAGCTCCCCTAATACTTTGTAAAGTCTGTTTTTCCAAAAAGAAATAAATTTTTTTAGAATAGAAGAGTGATCCTTTTTACAATATTTAGAGCGAAAGAGAAGACTGACTCCAACTTTCATATTTAATAGAATATTACTTACGAAAGATTTAGTTACAGGGACAACTGAAACCTCTGAAAAAGCTTAATACACCTGAGGCGGTTTTGTAGAGGGGTGGAAAATTACTAACGACAGAGTGAAGTGGTATTTTTCTTCTGCCACTTCCTTCGTCTGGCATGCAAGTCATATTATACACAAAGTGGATACATACAAGTTGAAATATCCAAAACTTTTGTCAAAGTTCTATCAAAGAAAAAAAAAGTCTCAAAGGCTATTTACAACCTGACCATGAATTTTTACGATAGACTGTCCTAGATTTAAACAATCAATATCCATATGCCATAAATGCCATAGATTTGACGAATGTATTAATTATGGATAAAATTTTAATCAATAAAGGATAGGTAGTGATATATCGGGTATTGCTTTGGGCCCATGCGCATATGCATTCAATCCTCATTTTGACAAAACTTTTGACACTATAATTTATTACAAGACACGTATAAGATTTCACAGCTTTCTTTTAATAAAGCAAGATAAAGAAAATCCACTTATTAAGTAGTGAGTGAAGGAAAAATCCTTATCACTGACAGGGACTCAAATAGATACAGACGACAAAATTTGCAAAATCTTTTGTCGTGCATTTTCTGATATCTGAGGAGAATCCTTATCTATCTAATGGATTTTTTCTCTTTTGCTGGGAGTGCCAATTACTTGATGTCGACCCTTGGAGTGATTCTTTCAAAGTTGGTTCGTGGAAAATTTCAAAATGTAAAGAGTCAGAAATAATCTACTACACATGTTTAATATATATAGAGTCTTGTAGTGGGACCCCCTGCTTTTTTTTAAGTAACAAATATTATAAAATCACAACAATGAACTAAACCACACAACATAACAGAAAGGCTTAAATAATTTGTACCACAAAATTAAGTAAATTTATCACTGTGATCAAAATTTTATCACTCCATATCAAAAATTATCACTGCATTGCAAAATTCATTACTCAGTTAAGCAAACAGAGGTTATACACTAATAAAACTTATTCTTGATAATTCTAGAATAGATAGAGTGCCGTGAATCACAAAGAATTTTTTCATTAAACAATACTAAATATCTGGAAAAAAAATAACAAATACTATGTATTACTTACATGGCAACTTGAAATGGAATATGATGATGTTATTCCTTGTTTTTGTGCAAGTAAGTGTTCTGCATATGCGTCTATTACTTGTGTTGAAAACAAAAAACAAAATAAGGAATTATTAATAGAAACTGAAACAAATGTTATTTTAATGAGTATAAATTCAATTTACATGCACCTACAAATCTTCACCTTCAACTATTTTGTCAATGTCATTTAAATAGACATTAGGTTGCATGGCAGCACTTTTGTCAATGTTATAGCAATTTATTACTAAAGTAGGCAAAGTAAGCAAATCTGTCATTGTATAGCAAATTTTATCACTAAATTAGCAAAAGTAAGCAAATTTATCATTATATAGCAAATGAACATGAAAGATATGATTATTATGAAGTTGAATTTACTGATAATTAATACTGTATGTACATATGAAAATAGTTTCAAGTCGAATCTTATCACTTAATTATAGTTATGAAAGAATAAGGAAAGCAAATCCATCATTAATACACAATTTTATCACTCAATTAGGCAAATAAGCAAATCTATTTTGCTATAAAATTTTTATCACTGAATTAGGCAAGTAAGGAAATTCGTCATTGCATAGCAAATGTTATCACTCAATTAGGAAAATTAAGCAAATCTATAATTCTTATTGCAAATTTTATCACTGAATTAGGCAAAGTAAACAAATCTGTCATTGTATAACAAATTTATTCTGCCATGGTCTAAAAAGCTAAAAAGTCAAAAAGTCACTATCTATTAAGTCACATCATTTATTTAAGTCACATCACTTCTCTAACACATCACTTCAAACCAACCATAACCAACCCATATTTCATAAAAAGCAAAAGTCACTTATTTAGATCATCCCAAACTACCCTAATCACTGAATTAGCAAAAGTAAACATTCATCATTGTTATGCAAATGAACATGAAGAATGATTATTATGAAGTTGAATATCACTGACAATTAATACTGTATGAAACACATTGAAAATAGCTTAAGTCAAATTTTATCACTTAATTATAGTTATGAAAAGAGAGGGAAATGAGTACGATTCACGTTTGATTGACATGTTTGTGAAGATTAACTAAACAGGGAGAGTAGATGTCCGAATCGGAATATAGATGAAATGGTGGAAGATTTGTTGGGGATCTGTTCAGAATCGGTATGAAAACAATTGCCGATTTCTTTGGAAACGATGGAGATTCGTCGAAATCTCTTTGTTTGTTCGATTTCCAAATCAAAAATCGCCTCAGAATGGTTTCCAATCTTCACAGGTTCGTCTGCAACAAATCCTTGAAAAGGCGCGTGTGTGTCACGCGTGCAAGAGAGAGCTCGTGTGGCTTCTTGCTTCACGCGTGTGGTGTGATATTGGGGGTAAATTGGAAATGGAAATAGGACAGGACTTGACTGGTATTAACCTATTTCCATGGGACGGCTAGTAAGTCCCCTAGTATAAGCCTGCTTCAAACTCGGTCTGGCCCAAGATTTGTCCCATTCCTAACAAGAAGTACAAATCATTGTTTTAAATCATTATTTTTTAGGTAATCTACTAATCAATCCACTTTTTCAGACTTTTTACTCATTAGGTCCTGACTTAGAGTCTTATGCGCACATAAGTCTTGTTGTAAATTTTTTCTTCTAGTTTTGCCCATGTTGCCCTAATAATGTTTTTATGCTATTGTAGACACCCCATTTTTGACCGACCTTAAGACTCAGACGTCACCGATTGAGCGCTCGGTGATGACGCAATTGTGCTCGTTCTGAGGTTGTTGAGTCTCGGCTGAGGGCCTTGCCTCCGGACTTCGGGCTCTTTTACGCTTTGCCTCGGTTTACGAACCAGGTCCTATTTTCTCTATTTCTCTTCCTGAAGGGAGTGAGAGGTCTCTTAGACCATCTCTCAGTGGCCGAAGGATGCGTTTCGTGGTCGTAGGCCACTTTCCCGTTTGGAGACCAGTTCTGATTTTCGGAGCCGTCGGCCGCGCGCTCGGTTCGGGACCACTTACTACCTACGTTTGCTCCGATTTTTGGTACACACTTGTTTCCTCTCCCTAGAGGGACACTGTGGCCCAGGAGACCACCTTCGGGTCGCACGCCACTTCCGGCGCTTAACAGTCAGTTTCGAGGCCCCCGCTACGCGTTTTGGCCTGAACCTCGTTTTGCATCGATTAGGGTTCATTTTTGGCATGGACCCTAGTTTCATTGTTAGAAAGGTGGTAGTACGGTGGGAGACCACCTTTATTCTTGGAGACCACTTTTCTTTTCGCTGCCCGATTTTCTTGTTAGAGAGGTGGTCTCCTCACTTTGGCCCATAATTTTCTGGTCTCCCATACCACCATTGTGTTGCATTCATCTGGGAGGCCACCTATTTGGTATGGCGAACCACCTTTGGGTGCTTGACCCTTTTGACCCCTTGGTCTCCCTCACTTTTGAGCCACATTTTCTGGTCTTCCATACACCACTTTGTCGCATTCACCTGGAGGCCACCTTTTTGGCATGGCCGACCACTTTTCTTGTTGACCTTTTGACCCTGGTCGGCCGACCAGGGGAAGTGGTCGACCGACCACTTGAACTAGTCGGCCAGCCATCTCCTTTTGGCCTTCCTGAGTTGCATACAGCTGCAGCTGGAGGCATTTGCCCCATCCTCCGGGATTTAACCCTTTTGTTTGTCTTCTAGGAAGCTTTGCCTTTTTGCTTAGCTTCTAGAGAAGCTTGACCTTTTGTCAAGCTTCTTGAGGAAGCTTGACCCTTTTGGTTCCTCAAGAAGCTTGCCCATTTTGGTTTAGCTTCTTTTAGAAGCTTGGTCCCTTTGTTTGAGGCTTCTCAGAAGCTTGGACCTCTTCTTCTATAAGAGAGGCCTTTCTCCATTTGCAAGGTGAACATTTTTGGCTGAGGCATACATATACTCTCCCTCTATATCTCTACATCCAAGCTCCATAGCTCCATGGTTCTTGGCCATTTGCACTACACCTCCAAGACACACCCTCCACTACCATCCTAAGTACCTTGGAGCTATTTCAGAGGTTGAGGGCTCACTTTTTTGGTCCAGAGCTTGCTGCATTGCTATGCTACAAGAGAAAACCAGAAACCAGAGGTGGAAACTGGTCGGTCGACTAGATTTCTGGTAGGCCGACCACCCTCTTTGGTCTCCACCACAAAGGGTGGTCAGCAGGTGGTCTCCCATGCTAATAACTGGTCGGTGGCCTTCCAAGGTGGAGTTTTAGCCTTCTGGAGGCTTTGTGCAAGTTTCTGAGATCAATGCAAACAAGGGTGAGGCGAGGTATCGCGATGGACTTTACCGATAAGGCGACTCGAGCATGCATGCTCTTTCATCATTCAGAACAAAGCCGAGGCAGTCCATTACTTGTAGTATTGCATGCTAGTTTATTCGCTTTTCTAGTTAATTTGTTAATTATTAGGGTTTGTAATATTAATTAGCTAGAGTAGTTAATTATTTATTCGGACTGTATTATTTATTCAGACCCTCCGAGAGAGGCCAATGTTGTAATAAGTGTGCATGTGTGTGTGAGTATGTCTCCAACCCCACGTCTTTCTCCATTTTATTTGCCAGCTATGATGGTTAGTTTAGGGCATGTTTCAATTAGCATACTTATGATAGCATGTTTGCATTCATTCATCTGTCTTGCATGCACCGGGCTCGGGCCATCATACAACTGCATTGTATTTACAATTCCGAGTTGAATACTTGTTAGTTGTAGCATTTCACATGCCATCTGTTAGAATAGCGAGCCTATTGTATTGCATTCCTGCATGTGTTGCATTAGGCGCATTAGGCATTTCAGCATAGTTAGGGTCATGCATTGATTTCTAACATAGCTTCAATTTTTGCTTGGAGTACTCGATAAGTGTTTATGCTTTAGCATCCTTGCATGTGTGTGAGTGATTGTCATGATAGCATGCTCACCATGAGGCTATGTGCTTATGTGATTTACCTGCCTGAATGCCTATGAGTGAAGGTTGGATTATCTGAATTGGAATAATGCATTGACTGTGAGTTTTAAGCCCACTTGAGAGTGGCAAACCATCACGTTTTCTAAGCCCACCCGAGGGTGACAAATCCACGTCTTAGCCTACTTGCGGGTAGCACCATCAAACCATTTTCAAAATAAACAAACATGAGATGTGTTGTTCCAATTCATGCGATCTAGTCTATACTTGTATGCGGTGCGCATCACGTGGTAAATCTAGGCTAATAACTGGAATAAGAATGCATAATGTTTTCAAAACTCAATATCATGGTTAGTAGAGGCCGATCTTTGATCAGGCGAGCGGGGGTGCTCACGAAGCGACCTTCCCTAATTGTACCCAAGTTCCTGAGCCGAGGCAACTTTGGTGATGACGGACACGTGGCCTTAGGCAAACAAGTCAGGGTTTCCTAAATTTCCCAAAATAAAATATTTAGATGGCGACTCTATATCTGGCAAAGCAGTCTATGTTTGGCACTTCTTTCAAAAAAATCTATTTTCAAAAATGATTTGCCGGATTTGGACTCTTTGATGATTCATCGGTCTTGCATTCCACTCTGCGAGATTAGATACAGGACCGTGACATTTGAGTCCTGAACTGTAGTGAGCCCATATGAACAAAACGGGAGATTTCCCTTCCAGGACGTTCAGGGACGTCTACAGTTTCTAGCGACTTTACTGGGGAGTTAGAGAACTTGACTCGAACTCATGATATCGTGTTTTGACTACACTTATGTGTTTCTTTGCATTGCATGTGCATTGGTACGCCTAGGACACCGTGTTTTCGTATGCTATTCCTGAACGGTTTGCCGGATGCTCGCTTCAAGAAGCGTGCCATAAGGCTGACCAGTTGCGGGCTCTGCCACGACAGGAACACAAACCCCGGTTTTACCGGGGCACCCTTTTTGGCCATTCGACCTAGTGCATATTCAGAATCTATAGTGACCATTCCAAAGCTAGGACAGGTTGCTTACCCGATTATAGGTTGTTTGCAACCGCTGCGTGCGTGGTGAAACCCTAGCTCCTAACAAAATAGGACAGGGAAACCCTACCCCAACATAGGGGTGTTTTGGCTCTCACTTGCTTGCTATGTGCCTCTAGGGTGTGTCCCTACAGGATTGCATGTAACAGTTTGCAAGTCTGGATATCAGGCCTGCGGCATCAGTATTTGGGAATCAATTTTACCTGAGGGTATCAGTTTACAAGCGAACTTTTGGGCAGAATTTGGTAGAGAGCACGGTCATTCAGCTACACTCATATCTGTTTTGGAAAAAATAGGCTGAGATGCTGCATGTTTTCTCTTTTGCTAGGTAATCCTGGAATCATAGCTTCAGAAGGTTCCAATATCCCCCAGGTACATTGGACTAGTGCTGATAGACTTTGTCCAGTTAGAGACTCAGTTCAGAGCAGCCAGTGTTTTCCTTCACTGAGGCAAGGCAGAGAAGGGCCAGTTAAGGCTCACTGGTTCATCTGATTTGTTAGTCACCAGTCACATCATCAGCAGACCGTGATGGCACAGAGTTCAGAAGAATTTGTGGCCGTGATAGCAGCGTTAAATCAGGGAACTACCATGCAGGCTGAGACCAATATTGAAACGCAGCGCCCATCTGGGGCATCTGCTTCACATCCAGCTTTGGGACCCCAGTCGAACTTTGACCCACTTTCGCCAGCTGAAGATTTGCAGGGTCCAAATCCTCGAGAAGGGTTGGCTCAAGCCCGAGTTTTTAGACCCTTGGTGCAGCCTAATGAGAGGCTTTATCCCCTTGATGCTAGTGACCTCGATCCGACCGCGGTGAAAATCGCAAACCTTAAGAAGCAATTCAAAAAGGCACAGGGCCTTAACTCCATTCCCGATATTGAGGATGGATACACCGAGGCTGCCGTACAACTCCCAGACAGATTCAAAATGCCATATATTGACCGTTTTGACGGGTCTGCAAATCTTATGGTACATATCCGGCTTTTCTTGGATATCCTAAAGCCAATGGGTCTGACTAAGTCACACAAACTCTCTCTGTGTGAAAGAACCCTATCTGGTGTAGCAGCCACTTGGTACGCCAAGTTGGAGAATACAGTGAAGCAAAACTGGGAAGAATTGGCTGAGGCCTTTGTTGATCAGTATTCTTACAATACCCAAGTTGAAATGACCATCCAAGAGCTTGAAGCAACCCACCAGAACCCAACTGAGCCTTTTGTGGAATTTGTTGCGAGGTGGAGAGCAAAGGCAGCACAGATGACAAATCGCCACCCTTCTGAGAGGGATCAAGTGCAGATGATGGTGCGAAACCTCGAGCATGATATATTACAAAAGTTGATAGTCGCTCCGCTATTCACTTTCAAAAGTTTGCATGAACTGGGGGTTCAGATCGAGAATGCGTTCAACAGTGGGATCATTCCCAGAGCAAGTGAACCGACAAGGAGGGTGATTTCAGGGAGTACCAATGCTGGTAGTAGCGTTATTCCCAAACCCACTGAAATCAATACAGTTGCCACAGCCAACCCTTTTGCCAAACCAAGCCTACAAACCACCGGCCCAGCCCGAGCTCAAGGCAGAACTTTCACCCCTCTCTACATGAGCCTGACTAGCGCACTAAAAATCTTGATGGAAAGAGGGTATCTCAAACCCCTCGATCCTCAGCCTCTGCCTGACCCACTCCCACCCAGACATAACCCCTCCAAGTACTGTATGTACCATCAGCAGCGCGATCATGGCACCGACCGTTGCTACCGCCTGCGTCATAAGGTCCAAAATCTCATCGACAACCGGACGATAACTCCACCTTCAGACCCCAATGACCAAACATCTTCTGCCCACCTCAATCTCATCCATATACTACCATCCACCTTCGACCCCAACATATACATCACCCCGGCCCACCTACCTAAGCCTGAGGTGTTCATTCCAGAAAGTATGGACTTATGCATGATGGATGCACCTGGACCCCAATCATCTCAAACCCGTGAGCCCACTACTTCTGAACTGAAGAGAATGATCGAAGATCTTTAGAGAACTGTGACAAATCTGGCCTCCGAGACATTGGCTCCCTCATCGACCACATCACATACTGGGAATTTCATGACAAAAGGCTCCCCAATCTTGGGATGGACTGCATTTGAAGAAGGTCGATCCCTTGGCAAAGTGGGGGCGAGTGGTAAGAACAGGGTAGGGACAGGAATTGGTCCCCATGAACACCTTCAACGGGCTGTTGAGGCTTTGAAGGTCGAAGGACTAAACAAACAGCAAGTGCTTGCAGTGATTGCAAAAACTATGGATGATTCTTTTGCCACTCAAGTTGGGGGTAGTCTGAATCAAGGGGCAAGCTGAGACAAGAGATGTTGTACCAGAAACACCCCTTTCAGCTCCAATCCTACACTCGGAAGAGATCATCAAAAGTCAACACCTACCGACCCTTTTGCTGGTACATCCAACACAACCAGCTCACAACCTGCCAAATACCCGCCTCAGGGCCAGAGGGTGTTCACCCCACTGGACATGTCTCTGTCAACGGCCCTGGGGGTCCTGATCAAAAAGGGGCATCTGAAGCCCCTGGAGTCGCGGCCATTACTGAATAAACTTCCTCTCTCCCACAACCCGACGAAGTACTGTGTCTTTCGTCAACAAGCTGGCCATGACACTGACATGTGTCTTCATCTTCACCATGAAATACAAGATCTGATTGATAAAAATGTCATCTTCGCGTCAGGTCCTGCAAAGTCTATCGGCACTGGATAGGTGAACTTGGAGGATAATGTGACCATGTGATCGGGGGATGAACCGCCTGCGGATGGCACCCAGTTTACTCTAGATATGGTGGATGGCATGCACTGTTTTGAGCACATTTGCGAATGTTGTTAATTTGTACTTTCTGACTTGGGTATTAGGTCAGTCTTGTTATTTTGTACAGAGTCAGTCTTTTCTTACTGAGTCAGTTGGGTCTGTCTTGTTGTACCAAGTCAGTCCTATTTTGTTGGAATCGGGTGATTTCGGGGGTGTTACCTCGGATATCACTTGCTTGTTTTGTGTTTGTCTTTTCATTTTCTTTTGAGTCTGTTTCTGCCTTGGAGCCAGTAATGCCAACAGATTTGAATGAATAGCAGTGATTTTCACATTCTTGTGTTCGCTTCTGCCTTGTGCCAGTTGTGCCAGAAGTTCTGAATGAAATGGCAGTGCTTTTCGCCTACTTTTCTATGCCTCGAACTCATTGCATTAACCTAAGTTTTTCAAAAACTTTTGAACACTGTGATGAAAACGAAGAGGAAAGAATTCCTCGGGATTTGTAAAAATTTGATCAATTGAGAGAAAGAGAGGCATGCTAAGCCCTTAATGAATGAAATCATGTTTGTTAATGTGAGTACCGAGAAGGATCCTGGCTTGATCCAGATTGGTTCTACATTGTCTTCCGCGCGAGCGATTAGTCGCTTTCTTAAAAGATTTCATAAAAATGTTTTGCGCAGTCCTACGATGACTTGTGTGGAATCGCTCTTGAGATTGTGCAGCTTAGGATCGCTCTCAGCCTTGAGACTCGACCCCCCTTTGCTTTCAAACCTTGAACCTTAACTCAGAATGTTCAACGGTCAACCGCAATGTGAGGCCGGTGTGGCCAGATTCGAAGCAGCCCTCGACCTGGAGCAGAAAAATGTTAGATGTGCTCGAAGAGCCGAAGATGGATCATCTTGCAAATCAATGAAGACTGGCAAGAATGCCAAATCCCAGAAGGAAAGAAAGAAGAAAGTATTGCTGAAGAACAACTGAGTTCCTATCCACAACACTAGGGGCAAATTCAGCACCCATGGGATGGACTCCTGCATCGTCAGCGAACAGCAGTCACTCTCCTGGATTCAGACGAATTCGAGATCTCAGAACCATTTGGCATGGACCAAGCTACACTTTTACCTTTGAGAGGCTCGCTGGGCCGAAAACCCAAAAAGGCAACCCAAGCAAAAGTTAGAGTGAAAAAAAAAATGATGATGAAGAAAATGAAAAAAATAAAAAAAAAAAGAAAAGAAGAAAGTGATAAAAAAAAGAAGAAAAGAAATGAAAAAGAATTGAAGAACATAGCTCGCAAGGTTGAAAACCCGCAAATGGCGGCCTTGGCAAAAGTTAAAGCGCAAAAGATGAGGGTTAATACACGAGTGTACCTTAACTTGAACTACGTAAGGCTTGATTCCCATCTTTGGGATACGTAGGCAACTTCATTCTGAAGTCCAGCCGTAAAACACTTCAAATTTGACTATGTCCATGTGATGGTTTGGTCATCTTTGTCTTCTCAGTATCTGAGGATTTGGTTGTGTTCGTCACTCTGAGGACAGACTACAATGCGTTACGGTGCCATTCAAATAAGGGGCAACTTTTCATTGCCATTCAATGTGCTGCGGTGCTATTCAAACAGGGGGCAACTCTCCGTTACCATGCAGCTCTCTTCATGCAAGGGGCAATTTTCCTTCGGATCTGAGGTTGTGCATCTCAAGAGTAAGTTCCGTGTTGGTCGAGCAGTACCCATTTGCAAAAATAGTTTCTGAGAATTTTTACTGAGGTTGACTGATTCTCTTGAAAATTATCCCATTTTTTCAAAACTGGACCATTTCTTGGACTCAAAAAAGAAAAAATTTCAATGCTCATAACCTGACTTGCATGATTTCAAATCAGAAAATCGAACAAGCGTGTTAATCTAACTCTCATTTTGGTTAAAATTGTTTTAATAGAAGCAAAAAACAAAAATGGTCAAAATGATGAACTAGGGGCACAGTTGAGTCAGGCTTCCTGTCTTTTTCCCGTTGTCAATGCATTTGCCAAAAAGGGCACCATACTTGCCAAGAAGGGCACTCTCCCTGCCAGAAAAGGGCACAGCTGAAACTGTCAACAAAGGGGTTGAAAGCTCTCTCATCCTTCAAGCAACGAGGTATCAAGCCAAGTGCGAAGCACGAATTGGAATGGACCAAGATACTCTACTCCCTCATCCGGGGCATCAACTAGACGTCACCGGAAGAAATAGCCGCGAGCTGATAATGCTGGGCATGAACCCACAACTTCCTGTTTATCCATCAAACTACCCAGGGAATGGATAGAAAATGAGAGATTGAAGAATAGAGAGATGTGCGCTGAGAGAAAAAGTGAGGACAAGGGCCTTTTCAGGAGAAAAAAAAAAAAAATCGAGCCTGAAGGTCGAGTGATGTAAGAATCACTAATAAGAAAGGGTGGGAAAGAATACCCGGAGAAATTGGCTCCTCGTGCACCGAGAGGTCTCTTGCCTTTGTAACACAGCTGAGTGTTGTGTTTATGTGTTTTTGTTTGTCTCGATTCTTGTTTTGAGTCGTTTGAGTGTCAACAGATGTTTAGGTCATTTTGCCTTGTTTTTTCTTTGTTGAGTTGTGTTTAGGTTGTTCTACCTTTGTTTTCCATTGATTGAGTCGTTTTGGCTGTGGTTAGTTGTAGGCTCAATACCCGGTCGAGAACCCTTTTCTCATTTTGATTTCAAAAATCGTTTTGTGCTCAGAGTGCCGTGTCGTTCTCTACATTTGTGCAAAACAAGATTTGTTCTTTCATAAAACCGTAGGGTTCAACCCAGGTCATGCGCGAACAGTAAAACAAGGACCTATCTGAAGCTATTTAGGTTCCGGACTGCAAAGCAAAAGAAAAGAGGGAAAATTTGGAGCAACTTAGCATGTTTCAACTTTAGCAAAATCCGAGACTGCATTCCAGGTGCACCTTCTCAGGCCTCGCCGTTTCTCTGGAGTATGAGTGTATCTCGACCCCAAGTGCAAACCTGCTTCAAGTTAGAATGGCAGTCCAAACAGCACCCGAGGGTTTCACATGCAGATGTTATCTCTCGCCAATATGAACAGGGTGTGCCCTTTTTGAGCTGAGTGTGTTGCGAAGTCCTCTAAGAGGCAAATCAGAACACCAGAGTACATATTTGATGCTCCTCTATTGTATAGAATGTGAACTTTCATATACACTATTGTTGCATACGTGCCGCGCATCGTTATGATTCATGCATAGAATATGCTTGCTTTCAATTCCGCATAGAATATGCTTTGCTTGTCTCATAGAAAATGCTCCCATACTTGCATAGAAGATGCATTTTATCGCACTGTCTTGTGCACTTACACTTTGTATCTCACTACCACTGTCTTGTGTATCTTGTGGTTGTATCTCACTCACAATATCTTGTGCATTTCAAATCACTCGCGCTGTTTAACGTATTGCACTGTTTAGTGCATTTCAAATCACTCGCGCTGTTTAGCGTATCGCACTGTTTAGTGCATTTCAAATCACTCGCGCTGTTTAGCGTATCGCGCTATTAGTGCATTTCAAATCAATCGCGTTGTTTAGCATGTCGCATTGTTTTGTGCAGTTTACATTCACGCTATTTTGCGCATTGCACTGTTTTGTGTAGTTTACATTCGCACTATTTTGCGCATCGCACTGTTTTGTGCAGTTTATCATTCGCGCTATTTTGCGCACCTCAATCGCACTGTTTTGTGCAGTTTACATTCGCGCTATTTTGTGCATCGCACTGTCCTGTGCATTACATTCATTCATGCTATTTTGCGCACCTCTCCACACTTGTTAGTGCATTGCATCGCGCTATCTTGCACACCTTACCTGCACTTGTTAGTGCATTGCATCGCGCTATCTTGCGCACCTTACCTGCACTTGTTAGTGCATTGCATCGCGCTATCTTGCGCACCTTATCTGTATCGCACTGTTTTGTGCATTCACCCTGCTCGTACTGTTTTGTACACCTTTAGCATCGCACTATTTTGTGCATCTGTTTAGCACTGTTTTGTGCATTCACTCTACATCGCACTGTCTTGTGCAACTTTCTCTGGTCTAGGAGACCTTAAATCCTCTAAAGGTGCAAATCCTTTGGTGTTTGTCGTGCCCAAACGACTTCCAGTGGTCTGGTATAGCCACCTGCCTGTGTTTGCGGTGAGTTCCTAGGAGACCAACTGAGACGGTGGAAACTAGAGTTCGAATGGCTCGTGCCTAGAACGCAAAGGTTCGGGATTTCTGAGACTAAAGTCTGGTTTAAATACCCAGAGGTATATCCTCGGTTTGAAATCTGTATGGCAGCCCCATAGATTGAGATAGCATGTGTATGCACCTCAATTCTAGATACTGAACCAACCTAGTCTGTCACTCTGTTGGAGAATAGATAAAGCTGTGACCATAGTCAGGGAGAAAAGTAGTACTTGTGGTTCAACCAAGAAGAAGCGAGAGATCCCCAGCAGCATGAGGTACGTCATTGCCAATTGCCCCTGTAAGGCACCTTCACTTTCTAGCTATTACATTGCATTTTAGCTATTACATTGCATTGCATTGCATAAATCCTGAATTATCAAACCGGCTTCGCGCAGCGTATAAGTCCAATTATTAAACCGGTTTCGCGTAGCATATAAGTCCAATTTTCAAACCGGCTTCGCGTAGCGTATAAGTCCAATTATTGAAATCTTCCTGCATAACATTTTGCATCCTGTCCCTGAACTACGCTGGCTTGATTCCCGGCAAAGGGATACGTAGGCAGCCTACGGGCGCAACCATTCATTTATCCGTACTTTGTTTGTTTGTCCAAGTCTTCGGCCTTGTCAAAAATGGGTCGTCTCTGGGCTTTGACATTCACTTCCGTCACGTATGACTTTCGAGTTCTGTCAAAGAGGGACAACTGTAGACACCCCATTTTTGACCGACCTTAAGAGTCAGACATCACCGATTGAGTGCTCGGTGATGACACATATTGTGCTCGTTCCGAGGTTGCGGAGTCTCGGTGAGGGCCTTGCCTTCGGACTTCGGGGCTCTTTTGCGCTTTGCCTCGATTTGCGAACCAGGTCCTGTTTTCTCTATTTTTCTCTTTCCAAAGGGAGGGAGGGGTCTCGTAGATCATCTCTCAGTGGTCGTAGACTACGTTTCGTGGTCGTAGGCCACTTTTCCGTTTGGAGACCAGTTTTCAATTTTCAGAGCCGTCGGCCGCGCGCCTCGATTCGGGACCGCTTAACTATCTATGTTTGCTCCGATTTTTGGTACACACCTTTTTTCCTCTCCCTAGAAGGACACTGTGGCCCAGGAGACCACCTTCGGGGTTGCACGCCACTTCCGGCGCTTAACAGTCAGTTTTCGGGGCCCCTGACTGCGCGTTTTGGCCTCCGAACCCTCGTTTTGTATCGATTAGGGTTCATTTTTGGCATGGACCCTAGTTTCATTGTTAGAAAGGTGGTAGTACGGTGGGAGACCACCTTTTCTTCTTGGAGACCACTTTTCTTTTCGCCGCCCAATTTTCTTGTTAGAGAGGTGGTCTCCCTCACTTTTGGCCCATAATTTCTGGTCTCTCATACCACCATTGTGTTGCATTCATCTAGGAGGTCACCTATTTGGTATGGCCGACCACCTTTGGTGCTTGACCCTTTTGACCCCTTGGTCTCCTTCACTTTTAAGCCACATTTTCTGGTCTTCCATACCACTACTGTGTCGCATTCACCTGGGAGGCCACCTTTTTGGCATGGTCGACCACCTTTTCTTGTTGACCCTTTTGACCCCTGGTCGGCCGACCAGGGGAAGTGGTCGGCCGACCACTTGAACTGGTCGGCCAGCCATCTCTTTTTTGGCCTTCCTGAGTTGCATATAGCTGTGCCAGCTGGGAGGCATTTGCCCCATTCTCCGGGATTTAACCCTTTTGTTTGTCTTCATAAGGAAGCTTTGGCCCTTTTTGCTTAGTTTCTAAGAGAAGCTTGACCTTTTGTCAAGCTTCTTGAGGAAGCTTGACCCCTTTGGTCTAGCTTCCTCAAAAAGCTTGTCCCTTTTGGTTTAGCTTCTTTTAGAAGCTTGGTCCCTTTGCTTGAGGCTTCTCCAAAAAGCCTTGGACCTCTTCTTCTATAAGAGAGGCTCTCCTCTCCCTTTGCAAGGGTTGAACGTTTTTGGCTGAGGCATACATATACTCTCCCTCTATATCTCTACATCCAAGCTCCATAGCTCCATGGTTCTTGGCCATTTGCACTACACCTCCAAGCACAACACCTCCACTACCATCCTAAGTTATAGCGATCCCGATTGTCCCTTTGTTGTTCTGTTGTATTCCGGACTCGGTTCCGTGGAGTTGGTAGTTGTATCTATCTTGTTGTCGTCCTTTAATTCCATTTGTTTGAGTTTTAGGATGTGTTGGGCATGTTTCGTACAGGTGGATTGAACCTTGGTTTAAAATCTTGTTACCAGGTTTTTGGTCGTTCGTTGTTACGCTCGAGCGGAGATTGCACACTCCTAGTATTTCGTGTCCCTGTAAAACTTCTGCAGGTGTGATTTTTACGCTCGAGCGGGTTTCTTTACGCTCAAACGGTCGCGCTCGAGCGGGTAGTACTTTTTGATGTAAGTTCTGGAAGGGGGAAATCCACGCTCGAGCGGACTAGTTTTCGCGCTCGAGCGGATGTACTTTATTCTTGTTTCTTGGCGCTCGAGCGAGCCTTCTTGCGCTCGAACGTACCTAGTTTTTTGTTCTTGACACTCGAGCGTTGTGTTCTCCGCTCGAGCGGGAATGTCGTATATCAGTTGGCAGTTGGGCATTTTAAAATCACTTTTTACATTCTCTCTCTCCCTCTTACTTTCTAAAAAGATATTTTGAGAGCTCCTCTCTCTAGAAACTCCCTTCTCTCTAGGGTTTGATCTAGTTAGAGTGTCTCACTATCCTCCGGCCTTTGTAAAAAGTGTGTGGATCATCGAGGGCTCCATTTTGATCCGTGGATCTTTGAGTTTGGAGCATTTTGGTTTTCTTCAATTTCCCCATTTGAGCTCTAACTTCGAGGTAGGGATATCCTACTCGTTCTCATGAGTTTTGTCTTTGAATTTTAGTATTTTGATGAGTTGGGGGTTGTTGGGTAATTTTGAGAAAGTTTAGGCCTTTGTGTAATTTTACAAAAGTTGGGGTTTTGTTTATATAAACTTATATGCATGTTTGGCATAGAGAAATGAGATCAATATTGGTTTATTGGTGAAAATGGAACCTTAGGGTTGTGATGTTAATTATGGGAAATGCTCTAATTACATTGATAAATTAATTGGTATAATTAATTTGAAGAAAAGAAGAATTAAATTGAGAATGATGGAATTGGATGTGTATGGGATTAAAGGGTGTAGTTTGATTCGTTCATCGCTCACCTAGTTGAAATGTTGATTATATATCCATTTGGTGCATTTATTTTCAGTATAGAAATAAATGCTTTGGGCTATCGGTGGAGGATAGTCTTGATTGTTGTAGCCACTGCATGATGATTAGGCAAACTAAAACTAATCGATTGAGTATGCTATTGAATATAGCAATTGGAATAATACATTAATTCTATGTATTGATTGATTGTATATGATCTATGTTTATATACATGTATTGTGTGGGAGGAGATGGGGGATGTACTCCACGGTTTAGGGGAAGATAAGGGATGGACCTCTAAACCGGATTTTGTGTGACATTGATACAGCACTACAATGTGTATCAAGTGTTGATTATGGAAGTATTTGAATTGATTTGATATAGCACTAAAATGTATATCATTATCAATTGTAAAGTATAGAAGTGATTCTATGTTATGTTGATACAGCACCGAAATGTGTATCTTTCGCAAAGTGTGGGAATGGTTTATGTGTTATTGATACAGCATTAAAATGTGTATCCCTCATGAATTTTGAAAGCGTTTTAAAGATGAGTCTAAACCTCATTAAGTTATTTGGCTAGGTGTTGAGCCTTGTTTTCAAACTCAAAGTTGGAAAGGACATGGGAAATGAAATGTAACATGGACTTAATGTCATGAAATCGAAATGTGATATATGTGGATGTATCTGTGTTGACCATCTATCAACTGCTAATCTTTTAGTCATTGTTCATGGCTGGTTTGGTGTATTTCTACTGGGCTATGACTCACCCTTTATAGGACATCATTTTCAGGTACAGGTAGCATGCCACCTCCAAGGACATAGCTTGGGAGGCTAGAGGCAGACAGACTGCTTTGTTATTTGCTCTCTTTTGATGTATTACATGTAAATTCAAGGCAAGGGCTTAATATGTATTAAGTTAGCACTCTTCTTTTTGTAACCAAGTGTTAACTTGGAAAGCTGTAAGCCCGTAGGGCATTTGCTTTTGTTGTTAACATGTAATACTTTTGTAAGGAACTACTCTGATGAATAGAAGAATATTTGTCTTTTATACCAATGCATGTCTAAGTTGATGGGTTTTAATGTTATTATTTTGAAGGCATTACAACTTGGTATCAGAGCGTACCGGGTTCGAATACTTTGGGTACGCGGGAAGTGATTAGTATCACAATGGGTTTGTCTCGTTTGTTAGAGACTTATGTGTGACATTATGTGTTTATTTGATAACATGTTTATGTGACTACTTGGGTATGGGATTTAGTTTCTAGGATGTTGATTGGATCCTTGGGTTTCTGTGAGTCTTGTTGGAAAAGCACTTGATCAATGCTGTTTCTAACCAGAACTCTAGTAACGCCTCGGGACTATCATTATCTGGAAATGAAATTCGTAAGTGCTTATGTGTTTACGTGCTTACATGGAGTGAATTACAGTTGTCCATGTATTAGGACGCGAGTGTTTAGTTTTGGCACATTTATGAATATGCTAACGTTCTTCGTTGCCTTTATTAGGATGTTAGGACGAGGACATAGTAGACGTGGCAGACGTGGTAGGCAGGAGATGCCTTTACCGGATGATATTGCGGCACAACAGGAGGGGGTTGGCCAGGCTAATGTGGCCGAGCCAGCAGGTCAGGAGGCTATGAGCGCTTTAGCCCGAGGGATAGCCGATGCTTTGAGGGAGTCTATGGGTATTTTCCGAGCTGAGAATCTGGTTCAGGCTCCAGTTCAGGCCCAGGTTGTTGAGGCAGGGCTTTCCTTCTTGAAAAGGGAGTTCTTCCGGTCCAATCCAGACAAGTTTATTGGGGATCCGACGGAGCCACTGAAGGCTGACAAGTAGTTAGAGCAAATGAGTAAGACATTCGAGATGCTTGGCATCGAGGACGGAGCGTTGAAAGTGACCTTGGCATCCTTCCAGCTTAAAGGGGGTGCGGGTCAATGTTGGAAGTACGAGAAGGCTCGTGTTGGTGGTACTTGGGAGGCGTTTATAAATGCTTTTCAGGAGAGGTTTTTGTCTGCAGCAGCTAGGGAGAAGCTGAGGGATCAGTTTAGCCGGCTTAAACAGCAGGGCTTGTCAGTGCTGCTTTCACTAGCTTGTCCAGGTTCGCACCTGAACTTGTGGCGTCCGAGGAACGCCGCTGTATCGAGTTCGAGAAGAGGTTGAGGCATGGCCTCAAGATGAGAGTTGGAGGTTCGATGATCCGAGATTATGGGCGCTTGGTTGATGCTGCAGCCCATATGGAGATCATGATGCAAGAAGAGGAGGGACAGAGAGGCTCCAAAAGGAGCCAAGATGGTCAGGGTGATGGCAAGACACAGAGGGGTGCTAACCCTCAGCAGTCTCAAGGTGGTGTTACTAGGTCGACCTTTCTAGTGCCGAGTGCAAGCTCGGGGAGAGGTAATCAGGGGGAGTTCACCTGTTACAAGTGTGGTCAGTTGGGCCACAAGGCTTCAGTTTGCCCACAGAGGGGAGGAGGTCAGAGAGCTACTTCATCTTCTGCTAGACCGCAGAGCCAGAGTCAGGGTAGGGGTCAGCCCTTATCTTGTTATCAGTGTGGTCAGCCTGGGAACCTGAAGAGGTTTTGCCCACAGTTGAGTGCCACTTCGGGAGCGTCTGGTTCTAGGCAGACGCAAGGTTTTTAGCCAGCTCAGTCTGTGCAGGCCTCGAGGGCCAATCCGGGAGCTTCGTCATCCCAGTCAGTGCAGCAGTCGTTTGCTCCGAGGGGTGAGCAGGTAGACCAGGGGCCTACGGGGCAC
>NW_021027054.1:831326-847932 GCF_004153795.1 Camellia sinensis
CCATTACGAGTTTCTTGTGATGTCTTTTGGGCTAACCAATGCACCTGCGGTGTTTATGGATCGAATGAATTGGATTTTTTGTGAGTTCTTAGATCATTTTGTGGCTGTCTTTGTGGACAACATTTTGATTTATTCACCTTCTGAGGAGGAACACGAGGAACATTTACGAGTAGTACTTGAGTTACTTAGAGCCCATAAGCTGTATGCTAAGTTTAGGAAATGTTACTTTTGGTTGGAAAAGGTTAAATTCCTAGGGCATGTAGTGTCAAGGGAAGGGGTGACTATAGATTCATCCAAGATAGAGGCAGTGCAAGATTGGGCACAACCTAAGAATGCTTTCGAGATTCGTAGTTTCTTGGGGTTGGCCGGGTATTACCGTCAGTTTGTAAAGGATTTCTCTAGACTTGCTTCACCTTTGACTAAGTTGACGAGAAAAGAAGTCAAGTTTGTATGGAGTGAGACTTGTGAAAAGTCGTTCCAAGAGCTCAAGGTTAGACTCACCACTGCTCTAGTATTGATTATTCTGGAGAGGGGTTTGAGTTATTCTGTATATTGTGATGCTTCAAGGGAAGGTTTAGGTTGTGTATTGATGCAAGAGAGTAATTTTTTGCAACAAAAATTGACAAATTGATTCAAGAGAGTAATTCAAGGGAAGGTTTAGGTTGTGTATTGATGCAAGAGAGCAATTCAAGGGAAGGTTTAGGTTGTGACAAAAATTGATTCCTAAATATTTTTTGCAACAAATGTTTATACTTTTGAGGACAAATATTTAATTCTTAAAAACTTTATATATTGCCTCGAATTATGAATTCGAATTTAAATTTCAGCTCATTCGATTAATAATGATCTTGACACACTTGAATGTTTTATGCGGAAGGCAAAAAATTGAAGCACCATCAAGTTGTTGAGTATTTTCCATGTCTGTAATTAAGCCTTTCATTTATTGAAAATTTGCAACAGTTAAATATATATATATTTTCACTCTTCATTTCATCCCCAACAAAACAAACATAAACGGAAAAAGTATCGTATGGGGCTAGCGCTCTAAGTATCTCCAACATTCATCATGTCGAGTCTACAGAAGAGGGGTTATAATGTATATAATAATGCAATTTTTTTTATTTTCATTGGAGGTTTGAGGGACATCGGGCCAAAGATTGCCGTAGCAAAGGCAAAAGCAAAAGCAAAAGAAGAACAAGCAAGAAGCTTGCTCAAGCCCATATAACCGAAGTGGACAATATTTCCAATGGTGTCGATGACATCAATCTTTCTGCAGTTGTTTTCGAGGCAAATCTTGTCGGAAATCCTAAAGAATGGTGGGTGGACACTGGTGCTACTCGCCATATCTGTGCCGACAAAAAGATGTTCACATCTTATTCTACGGTGGATAATGGTAAACAACTCTTTATGGACAACTCCTCAACTTCCAAAGTTGAAGGACAAGGAAAGATTGTACTCAAGATGACATCTGGAAAGGAACTCACTCTCAACAATGTGCTGCATGTACCGGACATTCGCAATAATCTTGTTTCCGGATCTTTGTTGAGTAAGAATGGATTTAGGCTAGTATTTGAGAGTGATAAGTTTGTACTGACAAAGAATGGGATGTATGTAGAAAAGGGCTACATGTGTGATGGGATGGGCTCTTCAAACTGAATGTAATGATTGTTGTTCCAACTATTAATAAGATTAACACATCTTCTGCTTATTTGCAACAGTCTTCATGTATATGGCATGACAGATTAGGACACATTAACTATGATACTTTGCATAGATTAATTAACTTAGAACATTTGCCTAAGTTTCAAATAGATCCAAATCACAAATGTGAAGTATGTATTGAGGCAAAGTTAACTAAATCACCATCTCAATCAGTGGAGAGAAAGAGCGAGCCATTACTGTCATAGCCCAAATTCGCCCCTATGGATTAAGGTCATAATTGGCCAACAATCATAAGATTACCTACCGCCTCAAAAAAAAAAATCAGAAATATATTAGGGGCCAAACGGAAACAGACTTAAAAAAAATTGCCCAACAAGCTATGCTTACATGGTAAAACAAACACTCCAAAAATTGTTTATAATAACTCACACATGAAGTCAAAATTAACATCTTATGTGTCCAGGAACTTTCAACTTGTAATCAGCCAAGCAAAAAGCTTATATGCATGGTAATCAAACATATTCACCAACGTAACAAAAAAGAATCAAAAATAAAAGAAACAAAACAAAGTCTCATACGTGAGATGTTCGAGTTGACTCCACAAAAACTTGACTCCTCTCATGTCTTTCACTAGGGCTGGGTTTGGACATCTCTTTCCTTACCTACACACACATAAATGAGAGTGAGTGATAGCGCAGTGAATAATATCAAAATAAAGGAGTACATGAATGAAATTTGTAGCATTCATATCATACGGCCTTAGGCCTATTCATGATTTTGTCTAATACATCAAACGGCCTCAAGCCCAAACGTATCAAAAGGCCTCAGGCCCAATTTGTTTGTGTCAAATGGCCTTTGGCCCATTCATTCATGTCAAACGGCCTTTGGCCCAATCATTCATGCCAAACGGCCTTAGGCCCAATTCGTATTTATATGTGTCACATATCCATGATCATAATGAAATTCGTATTCAATTAGTCTTATGCAAAAGGCTGATTTATCTGCAATTCAAAATGCAAATCCATAAGGCTCATACAAAAGTAACATTTGGAAAATAACGTACTTGAACATATCTTTAATAAGATATTACCCACAGTGATCTAGCGGATGATTTGCCTTTGCACTTGACCCTACATGTATCATAAACATAACATATTGGGTCACAAACAAACCAATCCATTCTAAATTTTATCTGCCACTCTTAGGCCTCTTTCTTATCCCCTTAACTCATTTATAATGTTAAATGCATGTCTAAGAGTGCTCAGAAATGAAAGAGAACGGAAAACAATCTATAGAACAACTTTTCAAAATTGCTGAAACAGGGCTCTCCGGTTGAACGCAATTTTGGTCGCTTGAGCAAACCCCTTTGGCTTGCAAAAGTTCTAGTTGCTTGCAATTTACGCTCGAGCGAGACTATTGACGCTCGAGCGAGGAGTCATGCAAAGTAGGGTATGCTCGAGCACAGATTCCGCCGCTTAAGCCACCGTGCAATCTCTTCAAAACTTCTAGGAGCTATAAATTCACGCTCGAGCTAGGCTTTCCTCGCTTGAGCGAGCAAGTCGAATTCTGGGTTTTCCAAAACTCTGTTTGGATCTCAAATTCAACCTCAAAGGCTCCAAAACTTGCAAATCAATGCCAAAACACAGGAAAACATTAGGTAACATGAAAACTTAGATAATTTGAAACTAATTGACCCAAAATCATGATCCATCTCTGAAATTTCCCAAATCATCTCAAGTTCTTCAAAACCCATGCCAATCAAGTTATATATTTCCATGAATCATGCATACATGCAACTCATTGACTCCAATTTCATTAAAAATGGTACAAATGATGTTTATAACCATGAAACTCAACAAAACTATGCTTGCATGTACGATTTGGTGCTCAACTCTTCATGTTTCATGCTCAAATGAACATAATTATGGATATACAATTCCAATTTCATTGCATTCACTCAATTCTTGCTCTTAGTCACATAATATGCTTGAATTCATTTCGCTATGAGTTTAAACTCATGAATTTGAGCTCAATTACTCACCTAGGAGTTTTAATTCCTCCAATTATGGCTATTTCTTGTGCTAATTCACTAGTTCTCTAATCTCCTTGCAAAATCTTCAATGTTGAGCCCTTATTCTCTCTAAATTCGGTTCTCTCTCTTTTTCTCTCTCTAGAGTGTAACTTCAGATTTTGAGTTCAAGAAATGGAGAGTTTAAGTGTAATTAAGCCTTTATATATGCTTCCCTAATCAAAACTTAATTGAGGCTAGATAATTGTGCTTAATTCGATCAGTTTAATCTAATTATTTTAATCTGAATCAGTTTCTAATTAAATTTCACCATAGGCTCTAAAAATCATGCTAAGCACAATAATACAGTCAATTTTAGTTTCTAAAACCTCTATGGTTTTCAATTTAAATTCTATAGTAGAAAGTTAAACAGATTTTCCTACGATGAACAGATAGAAATTCAAAAACACATATAATCATATAAATAGCACTCAAAATCATATTAAGGATACAATCACAATCATAATCAAGATTAATTAACATAATACAGGACAGGGTTATCACAATCTTCTCTCCATTAGGAAGTTTGGTCCTCTAAACTTATTTTACCTTCGTCCGGAAACAGATGTGGATAACGTAGTCGCATCTCATCTTCTTTTTCCTATGTAGCGTCTTTTCCATAGTGTTCTTTCCATTCTATTTTCACCATTGGGATGGACTTATTTCTCAACTGTTTCACTTGTCAATCAATGATTCGCTATGGCCATTCTTTGTATTCCATATTCTCATCCAAAGCTATTCGGTGGTAATCAATCACATGAAACGGATCTTGAAGGTAACCCCTCAACATTGAGACATGGAACACATTATGCATTTGTTCGAATCCTGGTGCTAAGGCAATTCTGTACGCAACTGGACCAAGTCTTTCCAGAATTTGAAACGACCCAATGTAACGAGGGGACAATTTGCCTTTCTTACCGAACCTCAATTGGCCCTTCATCGGAATCACATGAATAAACACATGGTCACCAACCTCATATTCAAAAGGTCTCCTTCAAACATCAGCATAATTCTTCTGTCAGCTTTGTGCTGTCTTGAGCCTTTGTTAGATGGTTTTAATCTTCTCGGAAGTGTCTTGTAGAATTTTGGGCCCAAGTAAAGCCCTATCTCCGACTTCTGTCCAACAAATTGGTGATCTACACTTCCTACCATATAAAGCTTCGTATGGTGCCATACCAATGCTAGAGTGGTAGCTGTTGTTGTATACAAATTCTGCTAGTGGCAAATAATCTTCCCAATTCCCTTGAAAATCTAAAGCACATTCTGAGCATGTCCTCCAAGGTCTGTATGGTCCGTTCTGATTGTCCGTTTGTTTGTGGATGGAATGCAGTACTGAATCTCAATTCTGTTCCCATAGCTCTTTGCAAACTTTTTTCACAATCTAGATACAAATTTCAGATCTCTATCCGAGAAATGGACACCGGAACTCCATGTAAGCAAACAATTTCGTCAACATATATAGTAGCCAGTCTATAAGCATCAAACGTAGTTCTAACAGGTAGAAAATGTGCAGATTTAGTCAGTCTATCAACTATATAACCCAAATAGAATCCATACCTCTAGGAGTTCGAGGTAGGCCAACAACAAAATCCATGGTCACATGTTTCCACTTCCATCCTGGAATAGGAAGAGGTTAAAGTAGACAGCCTGGTTTCTGGTGTTCAGCTTTAACTTGCTGACACTGAAGGTACTTGGACACATACTCTGCAATTTCTTTCTTCATTTTGGGCCACCAATAACTTTGTTTCAAGTCTGGATACATTTTGTTGTTACCCGGATGCATAGCAAATATCGACTTGTGAGCTTCATCTAGAACTCTCTTCCTTAGTTCTGGAATGTTTGGGACACACATTTGGTTTTGAAATCTCAATACTTCACCTTCAATGCTGAATCCTGGTTTCGAATTCGCCTCAAATTCATCAATTATTTTCTAAAGGAACTCATCCTCTTTTTGCCTTTGCTTAATTTCATTAATTATTGCTGGTTCAGCTGAAATGGCGGCTACCAATCCGTTTTGTTCATGCAACACGACTTCAATCTCGGTTCTCTCAAAATTTAGCAAAATTTCCTTTTGTTCAGTAAGTAAGCAAGCTAAATTTCCTGTTGATTTTCTACTCAAGGCATCAGCAACTGTATTGGCTTTCCCGGGGTGATACTGAATCTGAAGATCATAATCTTTTATTAGTTCAAGTCATCTCTTTTGTTGCATATTCAGCTCATTTTGAGTAAAGAAGTATTTTAGGCTTTTGTGATCCATGTAAACTTCACATTTCGCCCCATACAAGTAATGTCACCAAATTTTTAGAGCAAATACAACTGTGGCCAACTCCAGGTCATGCGTCGGATAGTCTTTCTCATGTGATCTTAATTATCAGGAGACATAAGCAATTACCCATCCATCCTGCATTAACACACAACCCAGACCCTTATAAGACACATCACTGAAAATCACAAAGTTTTCCGTACCTAAGGGCAATGTCAAAACTGGTGCAGTGGTTAGTCTTGTCTTCAACTCTTGAAAGGTAGCCTCTCTTTCGTCAATTCACTCAAATGGGTGTCCTTTACGTGTGAGTTGGGGAAGTGGTACAGCTATTTTCGAAAAGTCTTTCACAAATCTCCTATAGTACCTAGCTAAGCCCATGAAATTGCAAACCTCTGTTACATTTGTTGGTATAGGCCAATTCACAATTGCCTCTGTTTTCTGGGGGTCTACCAAAATCCCATTTCTATTGATGACATGTCCTAAGAAAATAACTTCATCCAACCAAAATTCACATTTCTTTAGTTTAACAAATAATTTCTTTTCTCTAAGTGTTTGCAAAACGATTCTCAAATGTTGTTCATGGTCAGGTCTACTCTTTGAATATATCAAAATATCATCAATAAATACTACAACAAATTCATCAAGGTAAGGTTTAAAAATTCGATTCATAAGATCCATAAATGTTGCGGGGGCATTAGTCACTCCAAAGGGCATATCAAGGAATTCGTAATGACCATACCTCGTTCTGAATGCGGTTTTCTCAACATCCTCTGCTTTTACCTTCAATTGGTGGTACCTGGATCTCAAATTAATTTTGGAAAACACTTGCGTTCCCTGTAACTAGTCAAACAAGTCATCAATGCGGGCTAAGGGGTATTTATTCTTTATCGTTACCTTGTTCAATTCCCGATAGTCAACACACAAGCGTAAGGTTCCATCCTTCTTTTTCACAAATAATACTGGTGCACCCCATGGTGAAGTACTTAGTCGAATAAACCCTTTGTCCAGTAGGTCTTGCAACTGTTCCTTCAATTCTTTGATTTTAGCAGTAGCAATTCTGTAGAGAGTTTTAGAAATAGGCTGAGTGCCTGGCACAACTTCAATGGTAAACTCTATTTCCCTGTCAACCAATTCTCCTAGCAATTCATCTGGGAACAAATCTAGAAATTCTCTAACAATAGGAATACTGTTCAATTCAACATTCACAGATTGTCCAGATAACACACAACACAAATAACCCTGGCACCCTTTCCTGATCAATTTACATGATTTCATTGCAGATATCCAATAAGGTGGAGGCACTACCCATTACCCACAAACACAATTTCTTCCTGCCCCGGTGGTTTAAATACAACCCGTTTCGTTACACAATCAATGGTGGCACAATATTTAGTTAGCCAGTCCATGCCTAGGATTATATCAAAATGTCTAAAGTCCAAGGGTAATAAATCTACATACAAGGTAGCATTCCCAATATGCATGTGACGCCCCAAATTTTTGGAACATCAAGGGAAATTAAATAAAAAAAATGACTTAATAAACCAAAACGTTAACATCTTACTAGGATATTCCAACCCTTGTACATAACCAAAGGTTCAAATAATATCAAATAAAAACTTAAAATTATCCAAATACAACATCAAATGAAATTATAAAGTCCTTAATAGCTAATACATAAGATAATAAAAGTTATTCGACTCTAGTCATGGTTTCAAGTCAGCCAAGGCTCTACGTTAACGTCAATTTCATTTCAGCTTCAATTATTTCCTCACCAAAACCTAGAATAAAACATCAGGGCAACAAAAATATATGCCATGAGTTTTACAACATAATAAGAAAACATAACCAACCTACCATTCTTTTTAAGAGAAAAATAATGAGATTATAAACATGAGACAACAATATAATTGTAAACATAAATTACAACCATTAAAATAATTTCAATAATTTTAATAAATTAGGTGACACATGAATCTCACCAAAGAGATTTAACTTACCAACCACTAAGCATGGCAACAGTTAATTTGAAACCCCCCCTTGGTAAAATATTCAAGTGTTACCAACCGTTAATACCAGGGATGCCCACATCCGGAGTTATATACCCAAGTAGTGGCATCCGTGGTCTACCCCAAGGAAATGATCTGCCAGGGGTACGTAACCTCCCTGTGTGCCACCTGCACATCCACCCTTATTCCAAAACCGAATACCGAAAAGGGTTCAAATAAGTCTCGTGCCATCTTAGGGTTTCGCGACACAATTTATGTGAGAATTCTCAAAACCAAGGCTCACCCTGAATAACCGGGTATTAACCGTCAACCCTTAATTCCATACACTCTTTAAAATCAAAACTCACCCTGAACAATCGGTATTAACCATCAACCGTTAATTTCGTACACGTCATTGATCATTTTAATTAATTTTCATACTAATCACTAATAATTACAAATTAGATCACAATTGATATTATACCATTTCATTGTAATTTTTAACAGAAATATCAACACATACGTTCTGCAACAATCCATCGATGTGTATAAATTATTGTGAACAATTTAATCAAGCCATGGTGTGAAATAATAATTTTAAATACTAAAATAAATCACAACACACATGCATGGAGCTTCTTTGCTAACAAACCTCATTCTCAACACTCTTAAGTATCTGAAATTATGTTCAAGAACCTCAACAAAAGCTTCAAGTTTAATCTTGTATGGTGTATCTATTGTGTATGTATATTGCAAGAGATGGGAGAAGTATGTTCGACAAGCTACAGGCTCTTGGAGATTTTTTCTAACCCCAAACCATGGGGGGGTTGTTTTTATAGAAAAATAGCTTCTCACATCGAAAATATCTATAAAAGAGACAGTTGATCCAAAGCATGTGCATGGGAGCAACTAGCAGTTGGCAAAATATCTGCTATGCTGAACCTAGTTGGCTGGCTTTAAGGGTGTACGGCCGACCCAATGAAAATGGCCTGCCAGCCATCTACTAGCCAACTATTTCTAAGTAGCCAGGCTAGAAAAAATAAGATTTTGGTCAAAATGGGGTGCAAGGTTTAGGTTTTAAAGCTCAAAACTGAATCATTTTGCTAAAGATGTGAACGATTGCACAGCGAAACATTTCATCATCAGGGTGTTCAGAGTGAAGCGCCCAAGTCTTCAAGGTGGTCAAAATGGGTGTCTACACATGTTCAGTTCTTTTTGGGTGAAGAAATACTTTAGACTTTTATGATCTGTATAAACCTCGCATTTTTCCCCATACAAGTAATGCCGCCAAATTTTCAATGCAACCACGATTGTGGCCAACTCCAGGTCATGCGTCGGGTAGTTTTTTTCATGTGGTCTCAATTGTTAGGAGGCATAAACAATTACCCTTCCGTTCTGCATTAACACACAACCCAGACCCTTGTAAGATGCATCACTAAATATTATAAAATTTTCTATACTTGAAAGCAATGTCAACATTGGTGCAGTAGTCAATCTCGTTTTCAGTTCTTGGAAGGAAGATTCCCTTTCATCATTCCATTCAAACAGTTGTCCCTTGCGTGTAAGTTAGGTGAACGGTACAACTATCTTGGAGAATTCTTTCACAAACCGTTTGTAATACCCAGCTAAGCCCATGAAGTCGCGGACTTTCGTTACGTTAGTCGGTGTAAGCCAATTCACAATTGCCTCTATCTTCTGTGGGTCTACAAAAATCCCATCTCTGTTGATAACATGCCCTAAGAAGATAACCTCATCCGACCAAAATTCACATTTCTTCAGTTTAGCAAATAATTTCTTTTCTCTAAGTGTTCTCAAGAGAATTCTCAGATGTTGTTCATGTTTAGTTCTACTTTTTGAATATATCAGAATATCATTGATAAAGACCACAAAAACCTCATCAAGGTAGGATTTGAAAATGTGGTTCATAAGATCCATAAATGTTGCAGGTGCAATAGTCACTCCAAATGGCATTACAAGAAATTTGTATTGACCACACCTTGTTTGAAATGCAGTCTTTTCAACATCCTATGTCGTTACCTTTAACTGGTGGTATCCGGATCTTAAATCAATTTTTGAAAATACTAGTGATCCCTACTGCTGATCAAACAATCATCAATGCAGGGCAAAGGGTATTTATTTTTGATCGTTACCTTGTTCAATTCTCGGTAGTCAATGCACAAATGTAAATTCTCGTCTTTCTTCTTTACAAATAAAACCGGTGTGCCCCGTGGCGAAGTGCTCAGTCGGATAAACCCTTTATCAAGCAAGTCTTGCAACTATTCTTTCAATTCTTTCATTGCAACAGTTGACATTCTGTAAGGAGTTTTGGGGATGGGCTGGGTGCGTAGCGCAATATCGATAGTAAACTCAATTTCTCTACCAACCAATTCTCCTAGCAGTTCATCAGGAAATAAATCTAGAAATTCTCTAAAAATAGGAATACTATCCATTTCAACATTCATAGATTGCTTAGTGAAGATACTACACAAGTAACCCCGACTCCCCTTCCTAAGCAGTTTACATGCTTTCATTGCTGAAATTAGATATGGTGGAGGCACTACACCATTACAACAAATTCAAATTCAACATGCCCTGGCAATCTAAACATAACTCGTTTTGTTACACAATCAATGGTGGCACAGTATTTAGACAACCAATCTATACCCAAAATTACACCAAAGTGTCTAATGTCCAAGGGTAACAAATCCACATATAAAGTAGCACTACCAACACGCATATCACAAATACGATACACAAATGTACATAAATCAGATTCCCCCGATGGAGCAGGCACACACAATAGATATGGTAATGATTCTAGGAGTCTATTCAATCTAGGTGCAAATGTAGTAGACACAAACGAATGTGTTGATCCGGAATCAATTAATACAAAAGCATCCTGGTTGCATATAGAGATAGTACCTAAGACAATGGCTTCTGTGTTCCATGTATTGCCCGGAACAAGTGTAAAGACTCTCCCTTGCCTCACGGTACCTCCAGTAGCAGTAGGCCTTGTAGTGTTTCCCGATTTCGGAGTTGATGCATTTGAGCTAGCAATTAACTTCTCACTGCTTCAGTTACAATCTCTGGCCATGTGCCATGTCTTACCACACTTAAAACAGGCCCCTGATATCCAGTAACAAACCCCACGATGCCTTTTAACACATTGGTTGTACATTGAGGATGTGTCTCTAGAAGAATTCGAGGTACTTGAGGAGCCCGTATTCTGCTTCTTTGAAAATCTCTTTTTTGAAAAGAAGCCCTATCTTTTACTACTTTTCCAGTCAGTTAATGATTTGTCCTGTCTGACTATATTAGCTTCTCATATTATGGCCCAGTCTAACACTTCGATATAGGTTTCCAGCTTGAGTACATTCACTTTCTCTAAGATATCATCCAGAAGGCCTCCCCCAAAATGTCTTACTTTCTTATAGTCGGTATCGACCATGTGTGGTGCAAATCTGACCAATTCAGTAAACTTGGCCTCGTACTCGGCTACTGTCATGCTATTTTGCTTTAGTTCCATGAACTCTAATACTTTCCTATCACGAACACATTGCGGAAAGTATTTGACATAGAAAAGTTTCAAAAATCGTGCCCAGGCTATATTTTTATTATCCTCACGAATCAACATCCACCACTTCCTTGCTTCATCTTCTAATGTGAAGGTGGTTAGCATCACTTTCTGTGTTTCTAGACAAGGAAACACTTCAAACAGCTTTTCTATGCCAAGGACCCATGCATCAGCCTTCAACGGATCCAATCCCCCATGAAACTATGGCGGTTTCATCTTCTTGAACTCTTTGGTGAGAGCTATTGTCCAGTCATCATTTTGCAAATCTGGTATAGGTGGTGCCGGAGGTGGAGGTGAAGGGTGTGGCTGTTGCCATTGTTGTTGCCACTATTGTTGTTGTCTCAATGTTTCTACCATTTCCTGAATTAATCTTTCCATCCTATCCATTCTGGCAGTAGAGGACTCCTCTAATTCATCACCTCTTGTTCTCACCATTATCTGATTAAACTTGCATTATTCTTCATACAAAAACGTTCACAAGCACGCATATACAAAGGAGCATATGTATTCAAATAATTCACAATGCAAGTAAATCATAAATCATATATCACATAGTCATTTATTTCGAACATTTAAGCACATTCTCAATATCTTCAAGTTTTTATTTATCACATGAATGCATCCTAGATCTTTTATAGATGCTTATTGCCCATTTGGACAAGTGTGTAAGTTATTAACTCGTGCTCTAATACCCCTCTGTCATAGCCTAAACTCATCCCTATGGACTAAGGTCATAACCGACCAACAATCATAAGATTACCTACGGCCTCAAACAAAATCAGACATATATTAGGGGCCAAACAGAACTTAAAAAAAATTGTCCAACGAGTTGTGCTTACATGGTAAAACAAACACTCCAGAAACAGTTTATAATAACTCACACATGAAGTTAAAATTAACATCTTATGTGTCCAGGAACTTTCAACATGTAATCAACCAAGCAAAAAGCCTATATACGTGGTAATCCAACATATTCACCAAGGTAACAAAAGGGAATCAAAAATAAAAGAAACAAAACAAAGTCTCATGCGTGAGACGTTCGGGCTGACTCCACAAAAACTCGACTCCTCTCATGTCTTTCATTGGGGCTGGGTTTGGACATCTTTTTACTCACCTACACACACATAAATGAGAGTGAGCAATAGCCCAGTGAATAATATCAAAATAAAGGAGTACATGAATGAAATTTGTAGCAGTCATATCATACGACCTTAGGCCTATTCATGATTCTATCTAATACATCAAACGGCCTTAGGCCCAAATATATCAAATGGCCTCGGGCCTAATTTGTTCGTGTCAAACGGCCTTTGGCCCATTCATTCATGTCAAACGGCCTTTGGCCCAATCATTCATGTCAAACGGCCTTTGGCCCAATTCGTATTTATGTGTGTCATATATCCATGATCATTATCATATTCGTATTCAATTAGTCTTATGCAAAAGGCTAATTTATCCAAAATTCAAAATTCAAATCCATAAGGCTCATATAGAAGTAGCATTTGGAAAATAACGTACTTGAACATATCTTTAATAAGATATTACTCACAGTGATCTGGCGAATGATCTGCCCTTGCGCTTGACTCTACATATATCATAAACATAACTTATTGGGTCACAAACGAATCAATCCGTTCTAAATTTTATCTACTCCTCTTAGGCCTCTTTCTTATCCTCTTAACTCATTTATAATGTTAAATGCATGCCTAAGTGTGCTCAGAAATGAAAGAGAACGAAAAACGATCCATAGAACAACTTTTCAAAATTATTGAAATAGGGCTCTCCGCTCGAGCGACCAAAGCCGCTCAAGCGCAACTTTGGTTGCTCGAGCGGACACCCCCTTTGGCCTGCAAAAGTTCTGGTTGCTTGCAATTTATGCTTGAGCGAGACTATTGACGCTCGAGTAAGGAGTCATGCAAAGAAGGGTACGCTCGAGCACAAATTCCGCCGCTCAAGCCATCGTGCAATCTCTACAAAACTTCTGGGAGCTACAAATTCATGCTCAAGCGAGGCTTTCCTCACTCGAGTGGACAAGTCGAATTCTAGGTTTTCCAGAACTCTGTTTGGAGCTCAAACTCAACCCCAAAGGCTCTAAAACTTGCAAATTAATGCCAAAACATAGGAAAACATTGGGTAACATGAAAACTTAGATAATTTGAAACCAATTGATCCAAAATCATGATCCATCTCCGAAATTTCCCAAATCATCTCAAGTTCTTCAAAACCCATGCCAATGAAGTTACATATTTCCATGAATCATGCATGCATGTAACTCATTGACTCCAATTTCATTAAAAATGGTACAAATGATGTTTATAACCATGAAACTCAACAAAACTATGCTTGCATGTATGATTTGGTGCTCAACTCTTCATGTTTCATGCTCAAATGAACATAATTATAGTGAATGTAAACATACATGCATATACAATTCCAGTTTCATTACATTCACTCAATTCTTGCTCTTAGTCACATAATATGCTTGAATTCATTTAGCTATGAGTTTAAACTCATGATTTTAAGCTCAATTACTCACCTCGGAGTTTTAATTCCTCCAATTATGGCTATTTCTTGTGCTAATTCACTAGTTAGCCAATCTCCTTGCAAAATCTTCAATGTTGAGCCCTTCCTCTCTCTAAATTCAGTTCTCTCTCTCTCTCTCTCTCTCTCTCTAGAGTGTAACTTCAGATTTTGAGTCAAGAAATGGAGAGGTTAAGTGTAATTAAGCCTTTATATATGCTTGCCTAATCAAACTTAATTAAGGCTAGATAATTGTGCTTAATTCAATCAATTTAATCTAATAATTTTGATTCGAATTAGTTTCTAATTAAATTTCACCATGGGCTGTAAAAATCTTGCTAAGCACAATAATATAGTCAACTTCAGTTTCTGAAACGTCTACGATCTTCAATTTAAATTCGATAGTAGAAAGTTAAACAGATTTTCCTACGATGAACAGATACAATTTCAAAAACACATATAATCATGTAAATAGCACTCAAAATCATATTAAGAACATAATCACAATCATAATCAAGATTAATTAACATAATATGGGACAGGGTTATCACAACTAGATTTAATACATAGTGACATTTGTGATTTGAAATTTGTTCAAACTCAAGGTGAAAAAAAATATTTTATCACTTTTATTGACGATAGCACTAAGTATTGCTAGGTATATTTGCTACAAAGCAAGGATAAAGCCTTAGAAAAATTCATTCAATATAAGAATGAGGTTAAGAATCAACTTGGTAGAAAAATTAAGGCAATAAGGAATGTTAGAGGTGGTGATGCCACACCTATTGGTAATTTTTGTACACAAGTTCGAATCATTCATCAAACCACTACGCCTTATACACCTCAGCAGAATGGGGTTGCTGAGCGTAAAAATCGAACCTTAAAAGAAATGATGAATGCTATGTCAATAAGTTCGGGATTAGCCCAGAACTTGTAGGGAGAAGCAATTCTCTCTGCTAACTATATTCCCAATAAAATACCCCGTAAAAAAACACTGAAAACTCCTTATGCTTTGTGGAAAGCTCGATAGCCTTCCTACAAATATCTAAAAGTGTAGGGGTGTTTGGCTAAGGTAGCTATTCCTGACCCCAAAAAGGTCAAAATAGGACCTAAAACTGTTGGTTGTATATTTATTGTGTATGCAAAAAATAGCACCGCCTATCGATTTTTAGTACATAAAAGTGATAATTCTGAGATCCATGTTAAGGAATGCATTGTTTTTTGAGCATGTATTTCCTTGTAAAATAACACAAGAGTCTTATTCTCCTAAAAGGTCTTATGATGATGCATTTGGCAATAATCAAGGACAAGTTGGGGAACATAAAGAAAAGGAAAACATGGAAGGACCTAGGCAAAGTAAGAGAGCTAGGAAAACTAAATCCTTTGGTCCTGACTTCTTGACGTATTTATTGGAAATGAGCCTAAAACTTATAAAGAAGCAATGACTACTCTAGAAGCTCCTCTATGGAAAGAAGTGATCAATAATGAAATTGAATCTATTTTACAAAACCATACTTGGGAACTGGTGGATCTTCCACCAGGTTATAAACCTCTCGAATACAAGTGGATATTCAAGAGGAAAATGAAACTGGATGGTTCAATCAATAAATACAAGGCTAGACTTGTAATTAAAGGCTATAGACAAACTGAAGGACTAGACTATTTTGACACTTATTCTCCTGCAACAAGAATAACAGCCATTAGAATGCTGATTGCTATTGCAGCTTTGCATGATCTGGAAATACACCAAATGGATGTCAAGACTGTGTTTTGAATTGAGATTTGAATGAGGAAATTTATATGGAATAACCAGAAGGATTTATTGTTCCGGGACAGGAGAAAAAAGTGTGTAAACTTGTGAAATCTCTGTATGTGTTAAAACAAGCGCCTAAATAATGGCATGAAAAGTTTGACAATGTAATGATGTCAAATGATTTTAAAATAAATGAGTGTGATAAATGTGTTTATGTAAAAAACACTGAAAAAGGATATGTCATTGTTTGTTTGTATGTGGATGACAAGCTCATTATTGGCAACAATAATGAGATAATAAAGACTACAAAGAAAATGTTGAACACTAAGTGTGACATGAAAGATATAAGAGTAGCAGATGTTATACTTGGTATGAAAATCACAAAAACATCTGTCGGATATGCCTTGTCTCTATGTCCTTATGTTGATAAAATACTTGGAAATTTTAATAAACATGATGACCATTTTGCTAAGACTCCTATCGATGCTAATTTTCATTTAACGAAGAACTTAGGGGAAAGTATATCATAATTAGAGTACTCCTGGATAATTGGAAGCTTGATGTATCTCATGAACTGCATACGTCTTAATATTGCATATGCAGTTAGCAAATTGAGTAGATACACGAGCAATCCAGGAGAAGACCACTGGACAGAAATAATAAGGGTACTTAGATAACTAAGATATACCCGTGACTATGGTCTAAGCTATCATAGATATCCAATAGTATTAGAAGGATACAGTGATGCAAATTGGGGCCGGAGCTTGAAACAAAAAGCATATAG